>CAJNJA010051342.1:0-22775 GCA_905231915.1 Symbiodinium necroappetens
CTTGTGTCCCTCCATCTCTGCCCTCTCTCGACTGCAGGATATCGCGACTCCTGCAGCTGGTTGGAGGATCAAAAGGCCTCCGAAGGTGGGGGTGCCCGGGGTAGGAAGCTCTGCTGTGCCGAGCCATAGTTACCTGGATAACCACCTCTGGTCTTTCTCCTAAAGCCTGGCATCAGAAGCTACCTCATCTGCTACCACTTTCAGGGTTTAGGGCTTAGGGCTTAGGGTCTAGGGTTTAGGGCTTTAAAGGGGTGTTACAGCTTTATAGTAGGGTTGGGGAGCTGAGGGGTTTGGGTTTGAGCTTTGGGGGTTCACAACTTTTAGGGGTTTGGGATTTTAGGTGTTTGGGGTATGCGGTGTTTAGCGGGTTTAAGGCACGGGAGGGTCGTGGAGTTTAGCACTTCACAAGGTAACAGAAGACAAGAAATACACAAAATCTTCACGACCGTTCTGAGTTTGTGTGGTTGTTAAGCTTAGCTTTCCTGGGCACTAATGTTTGCGGATGAAGGGTCTTTGGGGCGGCGGAAGATTAACCCCTAATTCCTAAATGGTCCTGAACCGTATCTGCAGAGATCAGGGCTTCTGCGCTGAGCTATTCAATACTGTACTATACAGTACTCTACCAAACCATACCATACCATAGCATACTATACCATACCATACTATACCCTACTATACTATACCACATCATACTATACTAAAGCATACTATACTATGCTAAACATACCATACTATGACATATCTTACTATACTATACTGTACTGTACCGTACTGTACTATACTATACTATACCATACCATACTATACTATACTATACTATACTATGCTGTACTATGCTAGACAAACTAAACTCTGTAACATATCATACTGAACTATAACATAGTATGCTATACTATAACAAACTATACGACCCTCACGGCCAACCCTGCATCCTAGACCTGGCGTGACGCTTAGACCCCAACCCTAAACCCCGAAACCCCGAAAGCCCGAAACCCTAAACCCCGAAACTCCTAGACGCCGAAACACTAAATCCCAAACCCTAAACCCTAAACCCCAAACCCTAAGCACCCAAACCCTCTCCTACTCGTAGTTGGAAGTGTCCATTGCTTCGGGGTGCAAAGGGCCCTGTTTAAAGGATTCGCAGTCTACGGTTTAGGGCTTAGGATTTAGGATTTCGGGCGTAGGGTTGAGGAATCAGGGTCCTTTTAGTTCGAGGTATAGGGTCTACCCATAGGCCCCTAAGAAGTAGTTCCTTTTTGTGGCTCTTATTTAGAATCCTATAAGGTAATCCCAGAAAGGAACTACCTAGGGGCGTATGGGTAGGCACCATTTGCAATACACATGGAGATTTCAATACAACGGTCTCGCGATCACATAGAGAAGAGGTCAGCCCGCAGCCGAATCACTTCGAAAGGAGCCGACACTTGGTGCAGGGTCGTCGGGTACTGAGACGTAACACGGATGGGCAGAGACAGTAGTGCCAGACATCTTGGCCATGCATGGACCTAGTGGTTTGAGGCTGAGAGATGGAAATGGAAGCCTGGGCAGAGCGAGGTCGTGGGTATTGTCTGCAGAAGAACAGGAGGAAACTGCTTAACAGCCACGACAAACCGTGATAACGCTGCCTCTGTCACCACCAGCCAACATGCGACAAAAAACAGGTCACTCCCTAAACCCTAAACCCTAAACCCTAAACCCTAAACCCTAAACCCTAAACTGAAGCCTAATGTAGAGGCCTTTCTAATCAGACCCGGGTTTATCGGCACTATGAGACCACGATTCTGTGCAAATCTTCAGAGGAAGGAACTACTTACTTTCTATGGCTTATATTTAGAATCCTATAAGGTAACCCCAAAAAGGAACTCTATGGTTTATATTTAGAATCCTATAGGGTAACCTGAGGGAAACCCCCGAAGTCTGGGTTCACTCCACCCCCTGCGGCCTGTCTTCGAAGCCTTAGCTGGTTCAGCTGGCTTCGGGATCAGGGTGTTGAAGGTTTAGGGTTTAGGGCTATACTGGGGACCCAAAAAGGGACCCTACTTTGGAGAACCACCCATCGGTGTCCTGCCACTACTGTACCTCCAATTCAGAGTTTAGGGTCTATAGGGGTAATTTTCTAAATTCGGGTCCCTTTTTAAGGGTGCCGTACTATATTGGGGACCTAAAAAGGGACCCTGATTTAGAAAACTACCCATGTATAGTACCCTTATATTAAACTCTATAGAAACGCCTTTTTAAGAAACCCTTTGAAGGGACCTAAAACGCCTATGGGTAGGGAGTCACCCTAAACCCTAAACCCTAAACCCGGGTTCAGAGTCTTAGGCTTCGCTGCGTCTTCCAGCTCAGCTCTTTGGGGGCTGGAAGAGTTGAGGTTACGCTCTATTGCGTGGTACACATCTTATAATGCAATGTTAATGTTGCAAGATTACACCCTACTAACACCCTAAACTTCAACCCCCTAGAATATCCTAATATATTACAATGTATGTTTCGTGGTACCGGAGAGGCATTAGAGAGGTACCGGAGAATGGGTGTCCTCGGGCGCTACTTTTTCAACGGACGGCCCAGCACTTCGTACCGGCTTGAATTCACGCTCAGCCTTGCACAACGTACGAGATGTGGCAGACGGTTGGGTTTGGCCGAAGCACTCCGCCTAAACCCCAAACCCTAAACCCAATGCCCCTGTCGGCCTTCGCCTAAAACCCTAAACATGCCCCGGTCGTGCACGAAGCACATGGTGCGCTTCCCGGGAGGCCCTAAACCCTAAACCCTGATCGGTTAGGCCTTTGGCAGCTGCGGAGGAGGCCTCCAAGCCCAGCTGTATCATCGGACCAGGTCTGGAGTTTAGGGTTTAGAGTTTAGATCCTTGCAACACCCTCGAAAATCCTCATAAAAACCTGTCAAACACCCTTTGAGCCCCAGTGCCTTACGCCCCAAAACCCGAAAAGGCTGAACCCCAAGCCTGAACAATGCCTCTTATAGTACCCCAGGGCTCAGAACACTCCAGCAGCGGAGCGGAGATAGCTGAGACCCCAGTGTAGTTCTATCTACACGTTCTTTCGAGCCACGGTGCGAGGCAGCTCAAGCTGGCATAGACTGGCCCGGCTGAGACGTTCCCGAGCTAGGCTCAGGGTCCACCGGCTGCGACAGCAGGGTCTTCCACCTGCTAGGCGGGACATTCTGCTACTAGAAGCCCATCATTCCCGTCCTATTTATCATCGAGGCATGGGCAGAGGATGGGACGGCAAGGCCACTGGTGGTGGCAAGCCTTCCAAGTACTGGCAGTACTGGGAAGGCACGTGGAACAGTCCCAGCCTACATGGACAGAAGGACTACAGAAGTTGGGGCAGCCAGGACCCACCAGTTGCAGCATTTCCGGCCTACGATGCCCGGAGCCAAGCACAGGCCCTGGCCCAGTCAGAGAAAGGATCCGGCGGCAAGGGCAAGACCTACGACTTGTCATGGGATGCCCCTGCGGAGGATATGGCCTCTGGAGTCCAGGAGTGCATCAACCACACCCGCAAGACCGAGCAGAGAGTCCGTGGACTCCTCAAAGCCAAGGCTCAGAAACAAGCGCTATGGGAGAAGTACCAGGCGGACCTCAAGAAAGCATATCTGAGGGAACATCAGAGACACCAGAAAGAAATGGCGAGGATGGACAAAGAGCTGGAAACAGCAGCGGAAAACAGGGAGAAAGCACGACAGGCCATCCGGGACGCTGTTGCTCAACACTTCATGGAGACAGGCCAGCCCATGGAGACGGACGGCAGAGACGGAGACTGGCAAGCGCTCACCCAAGAGTGGAGACAGGAGCAGCAAGACATGGAGACTCCTCAGGCCATCATCCGGAGAGCTATGACGACGCACACGACAGCTGCACCGACGGCCCCTTCGCAGATGGCTCCACCCCAGATGATGGCGACAGAAGGCAATCCTCAGCTACACGGAGCCATCATGACTCCCGATGTAGCAGCCCGGCTACTTATGGCAGCAATGTCGGGTGTTCCCATGTCCGGACACCACGGAGCAGCACCGCCACTCAATCCAGCGGGTCCAGTGGAAGCCAAGACCGTCCCTGGAGCGGCCACTACGGATCAGTCACTCCCTAAGACCTCGGCGCCGCCGGGGCCTCCGGCCCCCTATGTGGCATCGCCCTCATCGAGAGGGGCGGAAGCGCCTACTGCGAGCCCTTCTGCGGGCCGGCCACGTGCCAAGATCCCTCGACAGCCATTGAAAGGAGCAGCTCTGCACCCGGTGCACACTCATGTGCCAGCGAATCTTGGCGACAAGTTGATGGCCAAGCGACAGGCTGTGACAGCAGAGCTCGCAAAGGCCGATACTGCCCAGGAAGACACAGGAGAGGTGCCACTACAGACCTTCGACATCCTGGACGACGACTTGGACCAGGAGAAGGACAGTGCTCAGCCAGACAAGAGCCTGGAAGGGCTAGGCTAACTCGATCTGAGCAAGCTCCCGGCTGCAAGGAGATGCGGCGGGCCTACCCAGAAGGTAGCAGCTGGCTGTCAGTAGGCACAGTCGGGTGCAAACCGGATGGTGGGTCTTTCCGTTGTCTTTATGCGGCCCTGGAGCTTGGATGTGGTAACGATATCTTTCGGAGTGAGCCTGATGTACAGTACTGCCTGTGGCCTCAAGGAGTAATTTTGGCAAACTCAAAGCCCCTTGGACTCAGAGCAGTCGTACAGTTAGCCATTTGGGAAGTTTGTCGGACACTGCACTCAGTACGATCTCTGGACAGTGTATATGAAGAGGAGAGCATCACTGTACAGTTTTCGCTGAGCCCCGGTTGTCCTGCTTTCTCGCTGCAGGACCTACTGGGAGACCATTCGGGGTTTGGTTTGGCTCCTCCCAGCAGTCCACTGCTTACTTCCTCTCGGGCACAGTGGCCTCATTGGTCTTTTGAGGCTTCCTGGGTCCTCCAGCCACCGTATGGTCTTTTGCCTTTCTTTCGGTGTGTGGCCATTTGGAGCTGCGATTGTCCAGCATTTTCACGGCGGCACCAGCTGGAGAGCTATTCTTGGGTTTACATAGCCTCTCCCAGCAGATGCCTGCTTCCTTCCTCATGGGCACAGTGGTTTCATTGGTCTCTTGAGACCCACTGTGTCCTTTCGCTCCCTTTTGGTCCTTCTCCCTTTTGGAATGTGGCCACTACGGACTTTTCTTGTTCTCCAGGCATTCGTCAGGCGCGCAACATCCGCATCGGTCGCTCAGGGGCGGAGGCTGATGACTGGCCGAGAACGAGACACACTACGACTACGGGCCCTTTGAAATCTGCCCTGTCTGCCCAGGTTTCAGTTTTCCGGGATAACAGTTGGCTTTTTAATTGCTGGGGCCAAACAGGTACATCGGTGGCTCGGGGGTACCGTCCAGCACCACAACCAACATGCCATCCAACCAGGCCACAACAAAGTGCAGGCCACAAATTGTGTACTGTCAGTCTTGAGCATGACTGCGGCACCTTCGCGTTTTTGCGAATCTTCACGTTCTTGCACGACTTCCTGCAGCTTGGCCTCGATTCGCACAGGACAGCCTTGCCATGTGCCCTCTTTGTGCATTTGGCCTTTTGGATACTTGGGGCCCTAATGTTACAGCTTGTCAGATCCTTTTGCAGGCCTGTCTTTCGACAGCTGCCACCGTGTGTCCGTGGTGCCATGGGTGTTAAGCTCAGAATATCCTCAGGTGTGCTGCAGCCCTTCTGTTTTGCATCGCCACGTTTTCAGCAGCTGTTGCTCACAGCCGTGGGCCATGAGAAAAAACCCAGGCAGGACACACAGCGACCAAGGCGTAGCTCTGATGAGCTTCAGGGCAGAAGATTGCACCCGGGTTCTAGGAGCTTTCTTAGGTACTTCTGGTTTCTCATGCCTCACCTTCCGGTGCAGGTCTGGGCAGCCCCCAAGCCGTGGGGGGAGGCGGTTGAGATAATCCTTGCCACTACTAGGCTGCTCCCAGAACCCTTTGCAACTGATGATAATGCCCCGCCGGTCTCCCCTACCAATGTAGTTCCAGCACTCAGCTCCCAAAACCATCAGCATGATGTGGTCCCGAATAGGCTGATTCCCTCGGAGCTTTTGCAGGATGCAGCACATATTCCGGTGCCGCCCCACACAGAGACTGAAGCACAGCAGCCCGAAGGACAACATGTGCAGGCATATTGCTTCGTCATGGCACCAAGGTACCAAGCAGAGATCCTTCACCTGGCACTGCATCTCCCCATCACCACTGAAGGGATATGTGCAGAGGTGAACTCCGCTTTGCATACCTTATACCTGCAATTCCCCAAGAGCATTGTGCCCACATTACCACAAATTGCTTCGGATTATGCATCCTTTGTGCTCATCCCAGAGTGGGCACAGGCAGTGGGTAAACAGGTTGTTGTCTTTGACTTTGGTCCGCTGGGTGGGCCAGTATATGCCTCTTTCCAATGGGTTCGCATGACGTACGCAGACTGTGCACAGGAAGCTGCCCGACAAGGCTTTCGGGACTGGCAGGCCTACGTTCAAGGGCATACTCAACCCCTGACCGAGGGAGCTTCATTTCTTGCTTTCCCAGGAGGTGTCATACAGTTCCGGCTGCGCAATGAGACAGCCGCTTGGTGTAGCCCGCTGCAATCACGGCTTGATCTCCCGGCGGCTTGGAGCACCGAGCCAGATCTTCCCGATTTTGGGACGGAATGGCCTTTATACGTCACGTACCACGATCAACACATGTTGTATTCGTCAAGACGATTCCCGGACGTGCCCATCCTGGCACACCTTGCGGAGCTCATTGACAGAGAGCCCGGTAACTTTCTTGTCGTAGCGCCCCCAGGGAGACAACTGGCCAACATTGATGAACACGGCACATCATGCCGGGATGCTCTCGCCATTTACCCACTGTCTCCGACTATGGAAAGAGAAAGCATCATTATCTTTCTCGATCCCCGACAAGCCGACCGCCCGGTAGAACAGGTCCTGCTGCCGGAAGCGCGTGTTACACCAGCCTTTCTGATACGATGGTTGCACCTTGTTGCACCAGCCGGCTACAAGGTCGTCCTTCGCCCCCACCCGGAGGATGATGGCTGCCTACACCTGACTGAGGGTTGCACGGTTACCTTTGGGTTCAGGGAATGTAGACCCGGCGATACCGAGAGTGAGAACACACTTGATTCTTCAGACGATTCGGATGAGTCTGACAGTCCTCCCTCTCGCCCCAGAGGCCCACCTCCGCCGGTTCCCATGCGAGACTATGGAACCTCTCACACAGGTGGTGTTACAGGCACTGCTTCAGCCTCAGGAGCTTCCCACAGGTCCCGCTCTCCTTCCCTTCTCCGCTCTCCCTCCAGGTCGCGCAGCCGAGGGCACCAACAGGCATCCCCTCAGGCGCCCACGGCAACTGACCCCTGCTCCAAAGCTTGTGGCCCAAACCCCTGCAAGAAGGCCGGACAGGTTGAGCTGCCATTTGCTCCCATGCATTTCGATTGGGTCCAGCATACCATTGATGAAGCTTGGGGTTTTCGGGTCATAGATAGGTCAAAGTTGTCCCTGTCCTCTGTCTGGGAGACTATTTCCGAAGGTGGGCTCGCTGCCAAGATTCTTTCTGAGCCTGCCCCTGACGACCCCAGAGACATTGTACGTTTGGAAGCGCTCCGTCTTTATGCAGGGGAGTTTGGTCTGCCTTGGCGATATACAGAAGCTTGGGACCTTTATGCCAGGCTCGAATTGCACAGGCCCATACCTGTTGTCGAGCCTCGTCAGGGACAGGAGCCCAGAGAGTTGCACTTTGTCATCGTTGTCCCAGGTTATAGGCCAGAACATGTCAGGATCTTGCACTCGTTGCCTGCTACATGCGCACAGGCCCTTGCCTGCGTCCAAGCTGCCCGTGCTGGCATTTCAGCGGAGGCCTTCCCTCACCTGATTGCAGCAGTGCCGCAGCCAGCCTCTCAATGGGGTCTACTGGTAGCCACCCCACTCTGGAGCCCGCACGAGCGCCTCCTCATCTTGGATGCCAGGGCATACAATGGTGCTTTGTTTGCGGTCCAGTCCCCTATTTTTGCTGACCGGGACGCTGTCCTTCGACTCGCAGGCATTCCTCCTGAGAACTTTGTGCAGGTCTACTCGGCTATGGATAGACTGTTTCTGGTCTCAGGCCACGAGGTCAGGATTTTTCCAGGCCTCTGCCTACACATCACACGCACTGGAGAGCCTGTACAAGCCTACTTTCTTGAGGAAATGCTGCACGACAACACGGTCTGGCGAGACGGTCCGGATCTTCCAGTGCCACGCACCACCTGTTACTGTTGTGTTTCAGTCCGTGGTCACTTTCTTTATGCAACGGACCCCTCACAGCCTTGGGCCATGCGCTCAGAGATTGCCAATGCAGCAGGCTTGTCGCCCAGAGACATGCAAATCACACCATCCGACCCACAGATTGTTGACTGCGAGGTGTACGGCATTGCCTGCCGTACTGTTCTAGCCGCGCTGCCTCAGGCCGGTCACCGCTTTGGGGTTCTTGTGGATTGTCGTCCCCTCCTGCAGGGCTGGCTTGTGCTCTGCTCTAGCGGGGTTGTGACCTTTCCAGAGTTGGAACAGGATATAGGCACATTTGTTCCCCCACATTGGGAGCTACACGTGCATCCTGAACCATTGCCTGATGGCAGAATCCTCGTCAGACCCGGTCAGATTCTCATTGCCATGTACCGACCTTGGGTGCCTATCCTGCCTGCTATGGACGAGCCCGGCCAGTCCGACACAGGTTCAAGCTCAGATCACAGCACAGGTTCTACACCTGCATCCGACCAGGATGATGATGACAGCTCCGACCAGCCGAGTGGTCGGGCCTTCACGGCAGTCAGCCCCATGACAGGCCCTCCTACGGATGCCTCCCCTGAACATAATGCTTCTAGAAGGGAGCCACGGTCGGAACAACAGTCGGAGCTTGCCTCCGACCGCCACACAGCCCGACACCGTAGATGTCCTTGTAAGCAGGATACGTGGAGTCATGGTTCCAGTCACCACGCCTTTGCTACAGGCCACCATGACCTCACCCCTTTCCTTCTTGCTGTTGGACTCTGCAGCGTTTGGTGTCTTTTCCTTTTTTGTGCCAACGACATTGAGAGCTCTTGCCAGGAGGCTGTGGCCTTACTCGTCATAGCTTGCTTTCATGGTCTCAACCGCAGGACCGGTCGGCTCGTCCTTGCAATAGGCCTATTCAATGCTCTTCTATGTCAGCGCGGGGCTCAAGCAGTCCAGCTTGGAGTACCCTCACACAACAAACCTGCTGCGCAGCAGCTCCGCCCAAACACTGGGTCTAGGACATTACCCACCCCCTGCTGCAGTCACTGCCTGCCTGTTGCGGCTCCGGTGGATGATGACAACTCTGACTTGCAGGAGTTAAGCGGACAGATAGGGCCCACACTGTTGACACAATGTGTCCAGGATCCTGAGTGCCAGGCTTTCTTCCTAGCTGCCACGCTGCTGGAGGTCTTGGAAGAGCACCAAGAAGACAGCCAACAGGTCCACATGCAGCCATCAGGTTCATCAGGCCAGGCGTTGGTAGAGGCCCCTACCAGGATCAGGCTGGCTGATGCCAGACCCCTGTCAGTGCATCAGCAGCGAGCGCTGGGACTTGAACAAGTCCTTCCTCACGCACAACCTGCCTCTCTGGACGCCCACCAAGATTGGCTCGACAATGAGCTCGACTCGTTGTTGCATGACCGCAAAATACCACTGGCTCTGAGAACAGCCTTTGCTAACCTGCAACTCTGGCACCAGCAGGGCCAACCGTTGCCGTACCTTGTTGAGGTATTCACCGACGGCTCAGCAAGCACCAGCCCGGAGGACCTGGTGCCATGTGCATGGGCACTTGCCGTCTGGTTGCACTGCTCTTCTGGGTCTTTTCTTCTTGGACACTCCTCTTCGATAGCCTCGCCTCCGGAATTGCCGTACCATGTCGGCGAATGCGATGACACAGCACAAACGGCAGAATACCTAGGCATTATTTGGGGTCTGGCCTGGGTATCGGAATTCGGCTGGCATTTCCGTGTGCCCGTTCATTTCCGGTACGATGCTACTGGAGTTGGCCAAGCTGTTTTTGGCACAGCCCGAGCACCATTTGAGGACTCCACGGCCACCTCCAAGGTCGCAGAGGTTGCTATTGCCTTACGCCACTATGCTCAGAGCCGGGCCCAGCTTCAGCATTCACATGTCCAAGGGCATAGTGGGAACATCCCCAATGAGCTAGTTGACCAACTCGCAAAGCGTGCCAGAAGACAGGGCGAAGACCCTTGGCACAAATGTTTGCCACTGTGGCCCTCACGCCTCAGCAAGCATGTCATGTTGACATGGGCTTGGGCCACCCTGCCCAACCAGCCAGATGTGCCAACACTTTTCTCGCTGGAGAGTGAAGCTGCACGGCTACAGCATGCCACACAGCCTTCCTGGGATCCACCCCGACAGGGTCAGACCCAGCAGCAGCTTGCCGCGGGCAGGATCCATTATGCTTTCAGGTGCGTGACCTTCAATGCCCTCACCCTGCGCGACAAAGGGGGGCCGAAAGTGCAGGAGCAACTTGCTGGTCTGGGAATCACAGGCCGTAAGCTCGCCTTGAAGCATGCGCTCAAGACACTATCTCCGCTGTTTCTGGGTATCCAGGAGACACGGTTACGCGAGGATGCCGGTCAACCAGATCAGGATTACATCATTTTGCAATCCTCTGCTACTCCTGCTGGGGTCGGAGGCTGTGCTTTGTGGATTGCCCGGCATGTACCATATGCTGAGGGCCCGGACGGCAAACTCTTTGTTTCCGAGTCTGATGTTACGGTCACCTCGTACGGGCCCCGCCATCTAGTTGCAAATGTCTTCTCGAGGCGGCTGCGCCTGACCGTGATGGTGTTGCATGCGCCTTCGCTTGCCAATCACCCAGTTCAAGTCGTTCGGGAGTTCTGGAACAGCCGCTCACAGGAGTTGGCAAAAAGACCGGAGGGTTCTGAGTTCCTCCTCCTGGCAGATACGAACTCTCGGGTCGGTTCAATTGTCTCCGAACACATCGGTTCTCATGATGAGGAACCCGAAAATGAGGCAGGTGAGCTGCTTCACTCATTTCTGGTGAGTACTGATGCTTGCTTGCCCTCGACTTTTCCAACCTTTCACTCAGGCTTTTCAGGCACATGGAAGCAGCCCGGAGGCGACTGGCACAGGCTAGATTTCGTCATTGTGCCTAGCAGATGGAAAAGCTTTGGGCTCAGCTCTCAAGTCTTGGAGGATATCGAGTTTTTGCAAACCAGAACTGACCACCTCCCAGCTACCCTTTTCTGCACTTTTGCCAGGGATGGTCCTAAAGAAAGTTATCAGGTCAGCCAGAAACACACTTTGCGGCCCCCGTCTGAGCTATACAACACAGGGCAGGTCATTACGGCTCTGCAGGCCATACCTCCCGTAGCTTGGCCACTTGATGTGGATAGCCACTTTGCGTGCTTGGCCTCCCAGCTACTGCAAACTGCGACCCAATTCGCACCTGCTGCCCGCCAAGCGCCAACACAGCAGTATCTGCAGCCTGCTACCTTGGAACTAGTTGACATTCGGGGAGAGCTCCGCAGGTACATTAAGGCTGAAAACCTCGAATGGAATCGACGCCTTGCCATCATCGGCTTTGCAGCCTTTTGCCACTGCAGGAATGGCAGCCATTTCTCAGATAGAGCACGGACTGTAGCTGGCACCTGGCTGTCCCAGATTGATCACAGTGTTGCACGAGCTGTTGGTCTTTTGCACTGGTATGGCAAGCAACTCCGCACGGCTGTGGCTGCCGACCGGCGAACCTACCTCAGGGGTTTAGCTGACACAGCAGCCTCTTGCAGTCTCAGTAGCCCGAAGGAACTTTACCAGGCTATACGCAAGGCATTCCCGAAGGCCCAGGCATCCCGGCGCAGTCGCTTCACTCCACTCCCTGTCCTTGTGAAACAGGATGGAGAGATTGCTGTTTCTTCCGAAGAGAGAGCCGAATGCTGGCGGCTCCATTTCTCAAGTCAGGAGGCAGGGGAGTTTATCACCCCTCAGGATTATACCCGCATATGTGCCAGGGCAGACAAGGCCACAGGTGCAGTGGAGACAGTCTTTGACCTTCAAGTGATACCGACCCTTGCCCAGACTGAGCAAGCCATCCTTCGGCTCCGCAATGGCAAGGCGGCAGGGCCGGATGGGTTGACAGGCGAAGTCTTTAGGCTCCACCCACCGACGACAGCACGTCGCCTAGCCCCGTTGCTTCTCAAAGCCGCGCTGCAGCTGCACGAACCCGTGGAATGGCGTGGTGGCGACCTGATGGTTTTGGCAAAAAAGGCCGGCTCCGTTCTCAAGTGCGAGAACTTCCGCTCGATCTTGGTATCGAACCTTGCAGGAAAGATCTACCACAAGTGCATCAGGACCCGCCTTGCACAGCGCCTCGTACCGTCGCTTCCGCCGTTGCAGGGAGGTGTGCAGAAAGGGGTCGGCATTGAATGGCCTGCCCTTGCGGTGAGGACATTCATCTGTCAGATGCATGGACTCCGCAAACCGTGGGCTGTGGTCTTTTACGACCTTTCTGCAGCCTTTTACTCTGTGGTGAGACAGAGCCTTGTTGCCGACCCGGACTCCGATCAAGGTTTCCTCAAGGTGTTACATGCCCTGCAGCTCCCGACAGAGCCCTTCATGAGTTGAAGAATCACCTCAGTCAGCTTGCAGCCCTGCCCCAGCTGAGTGTATCCGAGCACCTTCAGGGGATGGTCCGTGACCTTCTCTCCGGAACCTGGTTTAGGTTGCACAAACAGGCAGCGTTGACACTCACGCACAGGGGTTCCCGGCCAGGGGACCCCTGTGCAGATGTCCTTTTCGCGTTTACCCTGTCAGCTTATTTGAAACGCGTTGGACACCTCTCATCCAAGAGGTGGTTGGCTCTGCATCATTGCTGACTTCTCATGCCACCACCATGGGCATGACGATAAAGTTCGGCTCCGAAAAAACTGCAGCGATGCTTGCTGAGTCGGTAGTCCGGTCCGAGGCCCTCGCCATCAACCACTCCAGTACCGGTGGTCGGTTTTTGCTGATCCAAGACACGGCCAGGCAGGTCGCCTGCGAATTGCCGATAGTGGCTGTGTACAAGCACCTTGGAGGCATCCTGACCTCGACCACGGGCCCATTGCCGGATCTGTACTACCGCCAAGGCGGAGGGTACTGCCAGACCCCTCAGGCGCTCGCTTTTTGGGTCGCAAGCCTTCGACCTTTCTGTGCGACGCTGCCTGCTCTCCTCGCTAGTCATGGCCAAATACACACACACACACACTGGTGCGGCGCTCATCCTGCGAGCCGCTTGTCATGTTAGAGTGTGGGAGCGTCACTTCGTTGCGCTGTGGCGCAACCTATGCAAGCGCACTGGTCCAGACGTGCACTTTCACCCCTATAAGGTGTTGCATCTTGCGAATGCCCCGTCGCCGCCACTTGCGATTGCTTTAGCACGGGCAAAGTTTTTGCGCACAGTGCTGGCGTCGTCCGATGACACCTTGTTTGGGATTCTCAGTGCGCATTTTCTCCTTCACCCCTCTTCTTCATGGCTGTCACAACTTGCCGATGACGTCGCCTGCGTTGGGGAGTATGTGCCGAGCATCCGTTGCCTGCTCCTTCCTGGAAAAGAGATACCAGCCCTAGTTGAGGCTGGCCGTGCGGAGCCAGGTTGGTGGACCAGCCAGGTGCGGAAAGCCATCAAGGTTTTTGCTGAGGACCTTGCTCGGCTGGCCAAGACAGGAGGCACAGGCTTTACCACTCCGGTCGCCGCTCCTACAGAGCAAGCTCCTGAGCCTCCGGTTCAGCACGGTCCACAGACAGACTCACACGAGGCCTGTCCCGATACCGTCACTGCACTACCCCACCAGTGTCCTGTGTGTAATAAGAGGTTTGTGCTTAGGAAGCATCTTGGCCTGCACATGGCCAAATCACACGGACATCTGAGCCCGAGTCGTCACTATGCCATCACTGAGCATTGCGTTGCTTGCATGCGGTTCTTCGCTGTCATTCCTCAGGTTCAGCAGCACTTGAAGTGCTCCTTGCCCTGCCTTGAGCGCTGTAGCCGGCTCTTCCCTCCTCTTGGAAAGGAAGAGATCTGCCGCCTTGAGGCACCGTCGCGCAGACGTCACAAGGCGGTAAAGGCTGGACAGTGGAGCACCTTCCAGGGCTTAGCACCACCTCAGCGATCACCCCTGGTTTTTGGACCTCGCATGCCGACAGCTGCCGAACGCCGTCAAGGCCTGATACCTACTGAGGAGGATTCGCTGGCCTCTCTAGCCAGGCACTTCGAGCCCTCCCTCGAAGTCTCCTCGTGGATCCGGGAGTACATAGCAGGCAAGTCCTCCGAAGGACCCAGAACAACGGCAGCCAAATTCTGGCAGCGACGACCGGGAGACTCAGCAACCAAACATGTTTCACCAGAATTTGAATGCAAGATTTTTGAGACGCGCCCTAATGAGGGCCCTGGAGTCTAGACCGAACCGAACTTCTAGTACCCCAGACCCTCCAAGAGCCCTGCATTAGAGAAGCTCCTTTCAGTTGTAGTCGGCTCCCTGATCTGATTTAAGGTCTATATTCCTTTAAATACTGGTAACCCTTTTTAAGCCATTTGCTACAACCCTAAACCCTAAACCCTGAACACTATTTAAATCCCTTCTACTAGCCGGCTAACCCGAAGCTCGAATCCTCCCCCCTTTAGTTCAAGACCCCTTTTGTTACGGCCTGCAAAATCCCATGTGAAACTGCACAACCCGATCGTATAGCAGCCCCTTAGAACCCAAACTTCCAGCCGAAAAGTACTTTGAGGAACCCTTATATACAGCCTTTTAGGAACCCTTGATTGAAGGGAATGCTTCAAGGAACCCTTAAAGTAGCGGAAACCCGAAATACCCCCCAAACCCCAAAATCTTGGTTGAAACCCTTGGCAAGGCCAGCAGACGGAGGCGCCAGGGGCGCAGCCAGCCGTCGCCGAGCTCTACGCCTCAGAGCACGTCTTCTTGCTTTCCGTTTTGCATGGGGTATGTGTAGGCCCTCAACCTTAAACCCTAAACCCTATCAGAGTCGCATAGCGGGTTCATCCAGCCTCGACTTATGCGTCCCTCATGAGATTTGCTAGGGTCTTCAGAAGGATTTCATAGGTCCCTGTTTACAAGAAGGTGTTAGATTCTTAGGTTCCTCTGACCGCTATCCACAAGCTCAATGAGAGCCATGTCCCCTGCAACTGCCGGAGCGGATTGCGCAGCTGGTTGTTCCCCTAAACCCTACCCATAGGCCCCTGAGTAGTTCCGCTTTGTGGTTCTTATTTTGCCCATAAAAATGCAAAATGTTACCCTACTCTGACAAAAATCTCCCAAGGCAGCAAGAAGCCGGTGAAGGGCTTACTGTTGGGTCTGAGGACTCAGGCTGATCGAGCGCTGCAGTCTCTAAACCATGAAGGTTCCCCCGTAGCCCTTGAATAATAAGGGGACCCTTTTTCCCAGTGCTCGGCTTTGATAAGGAGACCCTACAATAAAAAGGGCACAAGGGTTTTACTGAGGAACCTACAGAGACCGATACCCAACAAGGGAAGTCTTGCAGGAGATACGTAAAAAGAGAGTTGGGGAGTTACCTAAAGTCCGGTCGCACCGCTTTACAGTTTAAGGTCTAGTTGGGGAGTAGGGTTTAGGACACCCGGCCCCTTTATGGTAATACCGACTTTGCGATGCTGCGTTATCACCTCCTGGGCTAGTGGGATGACTCCGGACCCCAAACACCATAACCAAGAAACCCTCGACCCAGACTCACAAAACACTGCAAGCCCCAAACCCCAAAGCCCCCAAACCCCGCAAGCCCTAAACCCTGAACAGGCACAGAACCCTCAAAGGAACTCTACAGGGAGCCGTTTATAACTGCCGCAAGGGAACTGACTGCGCCATCCAGGAACGGCTCCAGTGCATCGCCGGAAACCATGGCTTTAGGGTTTAGGGTTTAGGGTTTAGGGGCAATGGAGCAGGCAAGAACCGAAAGGCGTGAAGGCTATGGTGTTCTGGCTCTGCCAGACTTTCAACTGTCTGGGGCTTCGGGCTTCATGTTTAACGTTTGGGGCTTGTGCTGAAGATCGGGCTTGGGGCTTAGGGTTTCGAGTAGAGGGGTTTTACGATTTCGGGATTTGAGGACTTGCCTGGACCGTATGTAGAAAAATAGCCTTTTGCACGTGTGCCTTTTTTCTACCTACTTTTGCTGACTTTGGTAAAGTCGTGCGATGTTCGATTTTTTGTTGTCGGATGGCGGGGGATTCGTCTGTGGGAGCTGATATGGGTAAAGTCGACTCATGGCTTTAGACTTTGGAGCTTATAGGGTTTAAGGTTTCAGTAATTCCATTATATAAGGGTTCCACAAGGGTCCCATACTATGAAGGGTTCTGTAAGAGGTTATCTCTTTCTTGGGTGGGCTGTTCGGTTGAAGGTTTGGGGTTTTAGGGATTGAAGTTTAATAATCATGATGGATATGGCCACATGCTTGTGAGTGATGGTGGTGCGGCTTAGGAATGGCCAGGCATCGCATCAGGGCTTGGAAATGTGGCCTTTCGGCACCTATGATGAATATGGTCAGGAGGCAGGAGCATGTACAAGTAAAGCCGCATTTACCCGATCTGCGCGCAGTACACAACCGTCTCCAACTGGAAGCCATGCAGACATGAGACGCTAAACCCTGAACCCTACGCCCAAACCTCAAAGACCTGAGCCGTGTAAAGACCCAACCACATAGACAGCAAGCCGTGAAACCTCACATCCCATTGCATAGTCCGATAATCTACATATCCAGAAAGGCGCTGCAAGTAATGTATGGGGTTCTTCACAGGTTCGGTTCTATACGGACATAAGGAGTCTCAGATTTGATAGTTTGCGGCTGAACCATGGGATCCTGAATCAAAGACAGACCACCAACCTTAGCCTGAAGTAAACCCTGTGTGGTTGTGGATATACAAATGATTGACGATTCAGCCTATTTTTTGGTGCCTTCACACCCCCTCAACCCTGACACCGGGAAAGTCGATAGCTTAAATCGCAACCCTTGAACCCTCAAGCCCCATACCTAAACCCTAACCCCTAAACTCCAAATCCTTGAACCCTCAAGCCCCAGAGAGTATGCAGGCCCGAAGCTCTTTCAGAATTAACTTGTCGCTGGAATGGAACAAGGCTATTGCGCCAAAAGACTTAAACCATAAAGCCGCACAAGCCTGAACCCTATAAACCTTAAATAACCCTCAACACTCAACTTGGAACCCCTAACCCTAATTATAACCTATAACCCCACTAGGTTCCTGAGTCGGTCGATCCTTCAAGTGGCCCTGTAGGGCCCCGACAATGGCCACTGCCGACTCATCTTGCGAGGGGATGAGCCTCGAGTTCAGGGTTTAGGGGTTTAGGGCGTTTACTGTTTAGAGTTTCGGGGTTTTGTGGTTTTGGGATTTGGGGGTTTTTGGGGTTTAGTGGTTTGAGGGTGAGGCGCTTAGGAGTTTAGGGGTGTACGGGTTTTAGGGCTTTGGGTTGCGTAAAGGGCTGCGCTGCAGTTTGCACTTGTTAGAACTGTCATTTTGCCCTCTGACCTGCCGGCATGCATGCATTACGGGTTCTGTCTTGCCCACGCAAATTAAATCTGAATCCACGCGTTTAGACTCTATACCATATGGCCATCGGTTGCCATGTACAGATCGACATCGTGGTAGGGCGATAATAGCCTAAGCCCATGTAGTGGATTCAGCGCAGCGCAAGGCCGCGGCATCGTGGCTTCACCGTAGCTACTGTGCCGATACACGCTCCTAAGGCTATGTCGTCTACGACGGGAGCAGGCGTTGCATCGGTCCTTCAACTGTGCTTTGAAGGCGCGGATTCGGTGCAGATGCCGTCGCAGCTGCCGCCAGCTCCACTCTTGTCGAAGGCCCTGGTGTGTCAAGTCAGCTGGGCCTCGCCGGTCGGGGGGGAGGCAGTTGCTGCCAGCAGCACGGGGCTGTGTGGTGCCCAGCCGGGCTTCTCCACCCTACAGACTATCATGAAGTACAATGTCAACCTGTGCTAAACACGAAGCCCTAAGAGGAAGCGAGCAGGGGGCAGTTCCTGTCTGCGGCCTTGGCAGCAGCACTGCATATAGTTCTCTCGAAGTGTCATGGCGATCATTGTCCATGCGATTGGACCCAAGATCAGGACGAAGCCCGTTTCCCCAAACCCCCTACGCCCTGAACCCTAAAAGCTACCCTAAGTTTATACTCTATGGCGTATACGGTCCTGAGCACTGACCCGACGGTCTGCTGCATCGGCGGGGATCTATTGGGCGTCCACATGCAGGTACACGATAATAGTGTAGTACAAAATAGTATAGCATGGTGTAGTATAGTGTAGTAAGTGTAGTAAGTGTAGTATAGTATGGTATAGTATAGTATAGTATAGTATAGTGTAGTATAGTATAGTGTCTTGTAATTGCCTGCCTGGGTCTGGAATTGTCCCGCTTGAAACTGGAAGGGGTCAGGGTTTGGGCTCTAAGGTTTAGGTCGTTTACGTCTGAAGGGCAGGGCCATTAAAGGCTTCATGATCAACTGGGTTGTAGTTCTGGGGCCCTGAAATAAGTATTTATAAATCGGTACCTCGATAGGAACCCCAAGGGAAGTTTTAAAGCTTTTCACGGTGCCACCTCATCAAAAAGGTTTCGGGTTTAGGCTTGGGGGTCTAGGGGTTCTTTAGAGTTTCGGGGGCTCAGGTTTTTGTACTGGTTGTGCCAACTACGAGGCAACAGGACATCGGTCCGACAAAACAGAGAGCAACCCTGAACGCTCAAATCGAACGAACTTTGGGGTTCAGGGATGTACCGGGTTAGGGTTTAGGGTTTAGGGTTTAGGGTTTAGGGTTTAGGGTTTAGGGTTTAGGGGTTTAAGGTTTAGGGGGTTTGTTGCTCAAAAACTCAGTGGTTTTGGGGGTGCTGGGTGCAGGGGCTCAATGGTTTCGAAGCTAAGTCCGAAATTCTGCCGGCCGTGTGTCCAGGAAAAGCCTTGCTTTAAGCCGCCGGCCAGCATGACTGGGCTGGATACCTTGGAAACTCACAGGGTTTAGGGTTTAGGGTCCAGGGTTTAAGGGTTTGCGGCTTAGGGTTCGGGCGAACCCTACGACCTATACTCTCAACATGATCATTACCCCTCCTAAACACTGAACAGCGAGAACGAAATCTTGAACCCTAACAACGCTCAGCGCTGAACATCGATTCAAGGGTTTCGCGGCTGATGTCTAGGTTTGCATGGCGGTGAACCCTAAACCGTACCTAAAACCCAACAAGTAAGTAAGATAATGGAATGACACCTATAAAAGGCTATTGTTCTCCATACTTGTGGACACCACAGGCACTTAAAGCCTAAACCCTAAACGTGTACATTTTGCACTACATACGCCCACTTTCACGCAACATCCTCCACTTCGAGCCGGGTCTTCGTGTGTTGATATCTGAAAGGGTACTATCAGGGCGACAAAGGGGATTACAAACGAGGCTTCTTATAAGGGTTACGTTTTATAGAGGTTACTATATTATTCCAAGGAGGCTACTTACAGACTCTTTAAGGATCGGAGTGGAAGGGATTTGGGTTCGGGCTTCGGGGCGCGGGGGCTTAAGGCGTTGGTTTCTAGTGTTTGCGTGGCAAGCCAAAATGCTGCCCAGGCAAAACCAAGATACCTCCAACACTCGGAACCTCTCCCCCGAAATCCCTAAACCCTAAACTCCTAAATCCTAAACCCTAAACCCGAAACCCTAAACCCTAAACTCTCTATCTATCTATCTATCTATCTACCTATCTATCGATCTATCTATATATATATATGTACATATATATACATATGTGTATATATATATATATGTATACATAGAGTACATGACCCGACCCCTCCAATCCTTCAGCTCCACACCCGAACGCCACGTGACCCCCCGGAGATCGTGCAAGGGTCCAACACCAAACCTTGAAAGCCCCGAGAGCACCGATTCGAGGCATCTTTTGACGCCATGGTTGCTGTTTAGGGTTTAGGGTTTAGGGGTTTAGAGTTTAGGGGTTTAGGGGTTTAGGGGTTTAGGGGTTTAGGGGTTTAGGCGGTTTAGGGGTTTAGGGTTTAGGGTTTACAGGTCTTAGATCTAAGGTTCTGCAAGCCCCCCAAAACTACAGGCAGGATGCGGGAGTGCACCTTTGCCGTCCCAGCCAATGGAATTGTGGGCGCCACAACCTTGCGCTGACTATGAAGGGTTTCAGCTGACTTCTGGGGTTTAAGTGTGCTCAGAGTGTTTTGCTCGATTGGTTAACATGGGTTGGATTAGGCTTTCGTGTTCAGGATTCCGGATGTCGAGCTATAGAGCTTGGAGCTTCGATTGCGACTACCCTGGGCGTGTAGAGGGTTTCGACAGATTCAGCGCGTGAGTTTCAGGGCTCTGCGTCAACTTTCTTGATGTTGCGACATCCGGATCCAAACGGGCCGTCGTCGGACTTCGTCGTTGGAACGGGGCCTTGGGGTTCAAGCTTAGGTTTCGTGGAGTGGCTCATGGTTCTAAGCTTAGTGAACTAGTGCTTAAGTTCGGGCTGCCTGTCCACTGCCAGCCTAGCTGCCTAGCTACACTCTTCTGCAAGGCAGCTGCCTCTGCAGCGTCATTTCTTGAAGACCCAAACTTTCAGCCAAAACCTGTACAAGTCCACAAGTGTTACACCCCAAACCCAACTCAATACTTCCAAGAGCCTCGCGGCTTCAGTGTTTAGTCTTCGAGGAGGCTGATTGATGAAGGCGGTCGTCAAGCACTGCAGATACATGACCCTAAACCCTGAACCCTCAATGCTACGGTTCGGTGGGTGAGCTGCTTATTAAAAAAAAACCCTAGCAAGGCTCCATCCACCAATCATAGCCCCAAAGCCTACACCCAAACCCCCTAAACATTAATCCCTAGGAACCCTCTTCGTCGTCATCCAGCAGTGGAGCCTCACCCTAGCAGTCTAGTAGAATGCAGTATAGACGCTTTATGGCCCTCAACATAAGCCCCCTGTTACAAGCCCTTGTGGACTCTACTAAATTATAAGCCCATATAGACCCGTGCATATGTGATGCTTATGAACTCTGTTATCAAATATCAACCCTAGATTCCGAGGGCTGGGCCCATCATCGCAACCTCCTTGCCCCAGCCGATCCTGGCGATGTAGACAGCTGAGGGGCTTCCAAGGAGCTCTCTTGCTTAGGGTTGAGGGCCTGGGGCTCAGGGCTTAGAATGTAGGGTTTAGGGTTTAGCCTGGGTCTTGCTTCCTGGTGGCTTATGGATGTGGTGCATTGTGGCCTTCTGGTCTAACTTTCAATGTCCTCCCCGACGGCTGGGTGGTAAGATTTGAATTTTCGGTTGAATCGGTTCCCGCTGAAATACATGGTTTACTACGGAGCACCAACAAGTTTATGGATCCTCAGACTTGAACGTCAGCGGGACGTTCTCGAAAGGAGGGTCGCTATGAATCTAATATCTGCCACGAGAATGGGGACCTAGCCACTAAAACCTATTACCCATTAGCAAATCAGGCCGACAGAGCCTTCGGGCAAGGGCTGCAATGCAACGCACCATACTGTCCAACTATAGAGCGCGCATCATCGCACAGCGGAACCCTCAAGCTCAGGTTCTGCCCCTGGGTGAGGCTTGGGTACGATTGAGTTTCTTGCCCGGATACCTGCAAGTTCTATCCGCCCCGCACCCTTCATCAAAAGCTGAATTAGGGTTTAGGGTTCAGGGTTTAGGGTTTAGGATTGAGGGTTTAGCGTCTAGGGTTTAGGATTTAGGGTTTAGGGTTTAGGATTTAGGGTTTAGGATTTAGAAATTTAGAGTTTAAGGTTTAGGGTTTAGGAAGCAGGAACCTGCTGGAGGAACCAGTTGCCTTTATTGGTTCCTGAATCAGGTCCCTGCACTACGATCCTCTTCAAGAAAAGTAACCCCATAAATGATCACAAATGGCCATAAGCATATATATATATGTATACATATGTAGAGTTACATATAAACCTATATAACTATAAAACACATACAAACATGCATACTCTGGTGTTTGAGCAAGGACGCCGTGAAGAAGGCTGACGTTGCCCTGTTGGGGTACCTAAACCCACAGGGCAGTAGAACCCTTGAAACCTTGCGACTCTGATTAAAAAGGTTCAACCTGCGAAAGTCCATGAGACCCCAAAATCCAGCAAAGCTAATAAAGACAAAGCAAAAGCCTACACAACTCCACGATACCATACGCAGTAGAAACCCCGAAACTCGTAGCTACAAAACCCTAAACCGTCCTAGATCATACACCCTAAACACCACCTTCTTCCTACAACACTGTTTACAGTCTACTACAACCCCCTAAACCCCCTGAACACCTAACCTTTCTTCCTACAACATCTTAAGAGTTTGTTGGAATCCAACCCCCTAAACCCCCTAAACCCCTAACCTTTCTCCTACAACGTCTTAAAAGTTTGTTGGAATCTTTGGCCGCTGCCTTGGGACCAGCTGGAAGCGCTCGGCCTGTGATGAAAACAATGCACCCGCCTGCTTTGATAGTGTGCACACGTATATGTACATGTGTGTATAATGGAAACATATAGTGTGTATGTATAATATATACATATATGTATACAC
This sequence comes from Symbiodinium necroappetens, assembly GCA_905231915.1. Lineage (NCBI taxonomy): Eukaryota > Dinophyceae > Suessiales > Symbiodiniaceae > Symbiodinium > Symbiodinium necroappetens. The sequence continues at coordinate 22,671 of CAJNJA010051342.1, forward strand.
ACACATTGTTCAGAAGCCTTATACATATGTAGATATGTAGATATGCAGATATGTAGATATGTAGAGATGTAGATATGTAGATAGATATGTATGTATGTATGCATG
>CAJNJA010051353.1:5617-25411 GCA_905231915.1 Symbiodinium necroappetens
CACCAGCACCAGCACCACCACCGCCGCCACCACCACCACCAACAACAGCTAAACCAGCGGTAGCAGCCGCGACGATGACAACAACAACCACAACATCAACAGCAGGAGCAAGAGCTAAAGCAACAGCAGCATCATGCAGCAACAATAACGAGCAACAACAACAGCAACAGCAACAGCAACAGCAACAGCAACATCAACATCAACATCAGCAACACGAACAACAGCACCAGCAGCAGCATCAGCAGCAGCAGCAACAACAACACCACCACCACCACCACCACAACAACAACAACAACCACGACCTCGCGTTCTCTCTGTTGTACTATGATCTTCAACTTCAAATGCACATGCGCGGTGTATGCGTACGTCTGCATGTGTGCATGTGTGTATATATATATACATACATATAGATGTATATATGTATACACACATAGCTCTCTGTGCGTGAGTGCATCTGTGGTTGTATGCGTATGTGCAAGTTTCTTTGCATGTATATGTATGAGTATGTGCGTGGGCATGTCACTGTGTATGTGATGTACATGCATATGTGTATATATATATATATAATTACATATGCTCATGCTCATGCTCGTACACATACATGCAATATAGTACGTATCATACAAGCAAACAAACACAACATGCATACATAATACATAGATACACACACAGCTCATGCTGCATAAGCCCATGAAAATACCTATATCAAAACATACGCATGCATTCAGATTGTTATATGTGTAGCTGTATGCACGGTATATGTATGCCATATCTTCACAGACTAGCTAGCAACTGTTCCGAGGCACAGTACGTCCTTAAAGGTACCAATTTCAGCCACCCGCACGCCAGAAACACACCATGACAATTGCATGTGCTCGTCTCCATTCATTGACGTTGAGGTGCTGGTGACTTGTGACTGTGCTGTTGGGCCGAGCACTGAGCCCTAAGGCTGAATCCGTTTCGGCATAATTACTATATTTTCCCGCAGAAGAGTGTGGCTGCTTTTCGAAGGCCAACCTGTATTCTGTAGATCCGAACTCTGCGTTTGTCGGTGACGATTCTAGTGGTTGTAGTGCTCAGACATTTGTTTGCACGTGCAGATGTCCTCTTTGCGACACAACTGCAACATGAGCTCAGTGCAGGCGGGTCTCCGTCTTTAAGCCTCTTCAAACCAACACAAGTCTGGTGGCCTTTCTCGGCTGTCTTCCGATTCAGGTCATGCAAGATCTCCTGGACACGCCGTGACAGCTAAGTCCGTCGTAAAGATCAACATTTCGAGCCACGTGAGGCAGGAGTCGAGGAGTAGCGCTTACAAGCATCAGCCAATGCATGGGGCAAGCCGTGAAGCTCAATTTGTAGCCTGCATTCTGACCAGCCAAATCAGTTCTCAAGCGCACATGTCTCTTGCTGGCGGCCTCTTAAGCGTCTATGCATGGTTGTAACGACAGCAACGTCGTCCTAGTCTGGCACATTGCATATTTGGGGCAGGATCTGGGCTCGTCTCGTTCTTGGCGAGGTCACGGTGCTACGGAATATCTAAGCACGCTTAGCAGCACTGCCACGTGTGTGCAATAGTTGTGCAATAACTTCCAGGAGCGTTTGCTAAGCGAAATGCACATTTCCACGATGTCGAAGACATCCCGCGATGCTTTGAGTTGCTCGATCCTGCCAACCGCCTCTGTGCTCTGGAAGATCACGCTGCAATGCAGGATGTATCAGCAGGGAATCGACAAGTCGACTGTCAGCATCAAGTCTGCAATCCAAGATTCCGTCAGGCTGTCCAGAAGCCTGGTCTCCTGGCAGTCGAAGCTGAGAAAACCGGAGAGGCCAGGTCGGTCAAACCACAGCCAAGTGATAACGACCAGTACTCTCGGCTTGGCCCATGCTGCCCTTCCCTAAAGCGCCTGAAACATGCACCGTTCCGAGACCTCGGGTAGGCTTCCTGATTCCTCCTTTGACTACCATGATTGATCCATGACGATTCTGGTTCGTACGTACAGTACTGTATGGTGGGAGGGAACTTCAAGTGCAAATAACAAGCAACAGGCGAACTGACCTGGGAGTCTGAGTCGACGTATTGCCCCGAGCTCGTGTCCAAGCGGAAGGAGAGGCCTTCACCAAGGAATTGCGGCTTGGGATCTAGTGTACTGCTTCCGATCGTACAGGTATTGGGTGTATAGGCTATAAGGCCTCAGCCTACATTTCTAAGTCGTGGGCCTCTGGGCTGAGGCAGATGGGCATGCATGTTTTAAAGCAAGGCTTGCAGCAAACAGTCACCGAAGTGTCCTGCAATGGCAGAAGCCGGAACTGAATCCCGTGTAAAGCGACACAGAGCGACAATGAGGGTTGACTCACAGTCCAACTGCAGGGGGACGGCAAGATCTCCATAGGCAATGTGCAGCAAGCTGCAGGCACTTGCTTCGGCCTATGCCTATGAGTCTATGCCTGCGTCTGAGTTCCGTGAAACTGCAGAACACATCTGGATGTCATCTCTAAGTGACCCCATTGACAATTCAAAGACCCTGAATAATCGGCACCTTCCAAAGCTGGCTCCATGCCGAAGTAGGTCTCCCTGAAAGGATCTTGGGGTTCAGGTTCACTCCAGGCTTCGGATTCGAGGATTTGCCGGCTTTCAGGTTGCGTCCGGAGATGTAGGGAAAATAGGTGTCGGTGGAGGGTCGCTCCATGCCAGATAAGGCTGCAGACTGTGGATGACCGCGGGCCGCGGCTCGTGTGGTTTCAATGCACTTGCAGTGCGCAGCACATGCTGCAACGGATGGCGAATCTTGCCTGAAGCTTGCATTACATGTGCCTCAAGCGCAGGCCCAATCCCACTTCCGAGGTAAAGTATTCATCTTCAACAGAGCTGGCAAATGCCCTGTGCCTGCCAGGTCAAGCCAGTTTAGCCAGTCGAAACACGGACACCGAGATGGACATTCCAAAAGCACGCATCACCGAGCCAGGTACGACTCAAGCTGGACACATCAAACAGAACAATAGCTGCCAACCACAGCATTCCCCATCTACCAACTATGGCACAAAACAATGCAAGCTGCAGCTGCTGTGAGAGAACTTCCCGAAAGCGACGCTGACCTCTCGCAGGGCGGTCGGGAGGCATTTTCTGAAAGCATTTCGAGTATATAGGGTATTGACTTTCGGGATCTGCAGTCAAATCATCTGCGATATCAGCAGTCAGGAAGTCCAGATTTACGCCTGGAGAACTCCCCCGCAGCACTTTGATGTTTCACCCACCGCTAGTTGAGCTGCATCTCCAAGCCCTTACCCTGCACATGCCAGTGTTTCCAAACATGCCAGTTCGAGTTGTCAACTCCATCAAGCTGGGAACCCTTGTCTACCAACCAGCTCCCATAGCCTTGCATCCAACCACCACGAACCCGGCAGTTTCAAGACGATGCTGGAAATTGTGCAGTTCGTCTTTGCTTGGTCCGGATCCTGAGCCCAATCTTGATCTGGCTCATGGAACACCAGTGCCTGCATCTGTTGTGATGCGGTCTTCGAAGGTCCGCAGTGCCTGTCGCGAGCAGCAGCAGTAGCAGAGCGTCTGAGGCAGCGAGTCTTGTCGAAGTCAAGCTTCCCGGCCGGGTACCCTATGATCCAGCGTCCGTATCACGGCTACATAGTAGAATCTAGGTTCAAGTGCAAATTGAGGGGATCTTGGGATACTGAGACAATATTGAAAGTGGAGTGGAGGATGCACTCAACCGCGCTCGCCGGAGCAAGTCTGCCACGTGGTCGGCAGGTGCAGTGAATATTCGGAACCGTACCTAGGCACATTGCTCCTCAGATTCGCACTTCTCGATGCCCGTGTCTGAAACAATGTCCGACACCGGAATTCAGCCGATGTCTAAGCCTCACATCAACCCAAACCGACGGCCCAGTATGTTTGAGCGAACAAGGCGAAGCTGGGACTTGCCTCGTGTGCCCAAAGCTTTGCCAGTTGAATCTTCTCAGTAAAGTGATGCGGGGCTGCTCGTGCCACGCCTGCAGAGCGCAAGCATGCAGGGTTCATTGTGCGTTTTTCTCATCTTCTCCAGACTCTTTCGACCAAGAACTGGCAGTCCTGTTCAACTAGATTAACACCTTGTTCTCCAATTCTCCTCTTTGTCACGTTCTGTAGCCTCTTTCGAGCGGTTCGTGCTCGTTTGTTTGTCCCTTTCACCTTGTTTGCACCACTCCTTCACATTCTCCACTGTCTCATCTTCTCTAGTTTGTTTGGCGCAGTTCGCTCTCGTTTCCCGGTTCCTTTGTCGTCCATCTCAACTAGTTAGCACCTCTTTGTCAAATTCGTCTCTTTGCTACGTTCTCTAGTCTCTTTCGAGAGGTTCGTTCCCGTTTTTGAAGTTTGTTAGTCCCCTTCAACTAGCTTGCACCTCTTTCTCAAATACTTCTCGCTCTCTAAGTCAGAGCGAACCGCTCGAAAGAAACCAGACTAGCTGAGAAAGAGGAGAAATTGAAAAAGAGGTGCAAACTAGGAAAAGGACTAACAAAACTTGGAAACGAGAGCCAACTCGAAAGAGACTTGAGAACGTTAGAAGGAGACGAATCTGAGAAAGAGGTGCCAACTGGTTGGTGGGACTTCGTGGAAACGAGAAAAGCGCTGAAAGGAGACTAGGGACCTAAGAAAGAGGAGAATGTGAGAAATGTATTCTCGAGTTGTGGTAGTAGTGGCAGTAGCAGTACAGTAGCAGTAGTAGTAGGAGGAGGAGTAGTAATAATAATAACGGTTGTAGTCGTAGTAGTGGTGGTAGACTTAGAAGCAGTAGCAGGTAGCGGTCACAGCAGCTTCGGCAGTAGCCGTCCACGCAGTACTGGAGCACAAGTGGTGGTATGACGTTAGGAGTGGTAGTAGGGAGTAGGAGGAGGAAGTAGCAGGAGCAGCAGCAACAGTAGGAGCAATGACTGCGGGCAATGCTAGTGGTGGCGCCAGTTGTAGTAGGATCGGGTGAGGGTTCATGCTTCTTGAACCGAGCTTTTGCCTGTCATGACATCTGACATCAACCGATGCGCAAGTAATTCCATGTGCCAAACTGGCAAACACAAACAAGGATCCTGGCTCCAAACATCCACAGCCCCCAGAGGTGCCAGGGCTGATGCGAGGACTGTGAGGGTGAAATGTCGGTTATGGCTCGCGACCCCTCAACTCCTGCTCACTATGCTCACTTACGCTCATTCAGCAGCTTTGCCTTGCTGCGCTCGTCCCAACTCAAAGCCCAAGCTTTGGCTGAACAAGACTTCCGGGGGGTGACGTTAGTTAGCAGCTGTACAGCCGGCTTGGAGCTTTAAGCGGATACTTTTGCTTCACCCTGTTTCTGTATGTAGCTCTATTTTGAAATGCGCAGCTTGGGCGTGCAGTGCTTCCCTCTGCTCCCGAAGTCCCGCGCCTTGCAGTAGCCGAGCCACATCCCTGAGACCTTGCTGCCGAGCGGCTCAGCTGCCGTCACACTGATAAAGCTGCCTACTCTAGAATCCAGTCGACATTGCCGGTCTATACGACCAGAAAATTTATGCTGGCAGGAAACTCTATGCAATCAAGGCAGAGAGCAGCCTCTGGCAAAAGCGATCGAGCTAATAAACATTGAAGGACAATGGAAAACAATCAAACTGATGACTATGCAACACAGCGAAGGAAGACGTGGTTGCTGTAACCAACCAACCTTTCAGAACCGTATGTGTAAACAGAAACCAGGCTATCGTTGCTGAATTTCCCTATTGCTACAGTGATGATAATGATGGTGACGGCGTTGCGGATGGTGGTGCAGGCGGGGTTTGGGCTGCGGGTGGGTGGGTGATGGTGGGTGTGTAGGTGGGTTGGGGGGTGGGGGTGATGCTGATCTGCATGTGTCGTCGCTGCCGTCGTCATCAGCATCGTTGTCCTGGTGCTTGTGGTGTTCATCAACAAAAACATGTCAGTTCCCTCTGAGATCCATGTAGTGCTGAGACACTCGTTATGCCCAACCTCGCAGGTGCATGTTGTCGCAAGACATCCTGCAGCACTTCGGGTGCAAGGCTTCTTGGAAAATTTAGGGGGGCATGCAGTGGTGCAGGGAACACAGTATTTGGGGGGCAGCTGGGAATTCGCTAAGGGTGATTTTGGTATTGGGCATGATTCATTTTAAAGTGCCGAAGAGACAATAGTCTTGGAGCTCTGTCGGGCAGGAAGCAGGCTATGACTGTGCGCAGAAGTGCAGCAGACAGTGCGGTGTGGCTGCCGGTGCCTGCTCCGCAGCTTATGTTCGCTCCTTGTGCGAATCCAACCGTCTCAAAAGTCTGAATGCTTTCTAAAAGCTGCCAAGGCCTTCATCAGCTTCGACAAATGGAGGGTGGCCAGCGCCAGTGCGTCCTGTCAGCTGCTCGTACCACAACTGCATGCCCCCTTAAAGCACTGGTGGGTTCCTCAACGCTATATGGGCCAACGCCCGCGTCCGCACTACGGATATCTCTTGGGACAGTTCGGGATGGACGCCTGAAGCCCGAGAACAAGCCCACTTGACCTTGCACACAACGTCGTTAAGAGAACATGAGATATGCGACATGAGAGTATCTAACAAGTTACAAGCCGATGTGCCAACTGAACGACAAGCCGCGGCATTCAGCATCTTCTGCATAGTGTTACGCCTTCTGCGAGACACCCCCGTCCAAAAATGAGACAAGTTAACCGGTCAATGCTGATCCCTGCACCTCGACTTTGTATCGGCGCGCAGAGCTCGAGCCTTCCTGCGGGCTCTCGGGAAGAGTCGCAGGGGCGCATTTTGGGCTTGTCGGGTCGAGACATTCCGTCTGTTGAAACGGGGTTTGGGGTGCAGGTCCAGCTGCACCTCGTGGGATAGCCTGCAAGTCCGCAGCTTCGAAACCCCTACTGTAGGAAATTAAACATTGCCACAACTTGTATCCAAGAGTCTTGACAGTCTCGGTGAATTATGCACCTTGCATCCGACACCCCTGTGCCCGCCCCCCTAAGTATACCGCGTTGACGAGTGCAAAATCACTCAGTCAATCCCTGAAGTCACGGCCGACGCCGAGACCGCCAACTGCCGCGATCCTGGTGAGCAGAGAAGGCAGCGACAAGGCCATCGCCGGCACCGTTTACCTGGTTCACGGGTCTGTTCTCGAGCTGATCAGTAATCAGTATGACTACTGTTTAGTAGGTTCCTGTGCGAGAATGCAGGCCGAAAACTCCCAACCCTCACCACAAAGCATCTTACAGCTCAACCTTGTTCGCCCAATAGCACGAAAAACGACGAAGCAAAGCTGGGCTTGAACTGGCGCGAGCGCATACGATCTACCAACACAAGGTATCTTGCTCTCCTGCTCAATGTGCGTCGATTTGCCAGACTGTGCCTGGCAAACCCCGAGCGCTAAACATCCATGTCAGACTTTTCAGTGACCGCATGTTCTGCTGGGCTGGTCATGCAGCATCAACTCTGATGCTTGAGGGCTGGGCTTGGTTGTGACTCCAACCCTCTTCGCGGACTGTGAGAAGGGTAATATATAGGGGCCTCAAAAATTAGAATCGGGTTTTGAGGTATATTAAGACTATACTATAGTTCTAATAAGGAGCCCCCAATGTCGTATTGGTCATTGGTTACAGTAGAAGCCCAAAAGTTGGAAACCCAATAGCCTCAATCCTTAAGAGTAATGCATTGGGAATCCCAGCACTATTTGTCCTTAATCCGGTTTCCAACTTTTTGGGGTTTACTATAGGCCCCCATGTTAATTGGGCACATTGCCTCCTGTCTTTCTCCGACCCCCTCCGGCCTGCAATATCTGTCGGGAAACTTCCATGAAAATCTTCTTGACCTTAGGGGAATCAAACTGGAATGTCGGAGATGAGCAGTGTTCATCACAACTCCTCTACAGATCTCAGCGAAATTGAACTGGAAGCCGCGGGACCCACGACGAAACACGTACAGATCTTTTTAGGGCTCAGGTGTACTTTGCCTTAGGTTCAGGCTATAGTGTATGGGTCAGGGAGGGACTCTCGTGAAGGCTTAGCAGGTCGGCCAGAGATGCAGAGATCGTTCGAAACTGTTTCGGGTGTCAGTCCCAACTTACGTTACTCCGTGGAGCTAGGAATCCTACTTGGAGTTCGAGTCATGAAAACACGTGTTGCGAGCAACGCCAGGAGTATCTGAAACGCTGTGGCTATAACTCAGTACTTGCCAATAATGATACTCGAACCTGTTACATACTGCACTAAACGGAATGAGAATGCAGCTAGCTGTACTTTTCATTCGATCCACGCATATGCTACCTTGGGAGAGATATCCCCTAGCCCAGCAGCATCCTCCTCCGCCGGCTCCGGGACAAAGAGCTCCACAAAGTGCCGTGCCAGGCGAGGCATCAGGAGCCCACTCTGGGAGCCTTCACTGGATTTAATTATAGGCCAAGGTCAAAAAAAGTTTCGGCATGCACCTATCATCGCGGCTCGTCCACACTGGTGATGCTGACTCGACTACCACAATCACTACCACCAGCACTGCCACGACGACTGCGACTACTGCCACTGCCACTGCTACTCCTACTCTTACTCCCACTCCTACCCTTACTCCTACACCTACTTCTACTCCTACTCCTGCTCCTCCTCCTCCTCCTCATCATACTACTACTACTACTACTNNNNGCCGCTGCTGCTCCTGCTACTGCTACTGCTACTGCTACTGCTACTGCTACTGCTACTGCTGCTAGGACTAGGTCTACCTTACCACTACGTACCATTGCTTCCTACTACTTGTCTTTTGCTTCTTACTCCTGACGGCGATTGTAACACTAGTATTCTGCCGGTGTTGTTACTGATCAATGAAGTATCCTGTCTTAGTGTCCGCTAATGCTGACAGGCTGTATTTCAGTGGTAGTACCGTTCTAACATGGGATGTTGCTTACACGATGCTACCGCGTCTCGGACTTGAGAATGCACCTTTCCTGCGTGCCAGATTGAAGACCAACATGTTATTCAGGCCTTAAGACCGATCCGTCCCCGGTTCGGAATGGCCCCGACTCAGAATTCCAAGTGCACGCCCGGAGGTGCTACTAGTAATTGCTCAAAAACTGGAAAAGCCATGCCATGGGCCCCTGCACCCCATGATGTGAGAGACCTGACCTGGAGGTCCCGGTTCAGCTCCTCCGGCGTTGCTTGGGCTCAGCATGTTCTTATATGCGCATGTAAGAGAGACCCTGCATGACACCTCTGCCGCCCGCATATGGTAGGCAGGGGGTGGGGGCTTGGTTTGCTTTCTCTGATTGCAACGAGCTAGTTGCAGCAGCCCGCCTACAACAGTGGGTGGCAGGGGTCTGTGCTTGCTCAGGCTCAGTTTCACAGTCGAGTCCCTACATGACCGCAGCGCGTCAAGCTGCAACGTTGCCATTACTTCCGCAGTTTCTGGATAAAATGAGTACAGCGAGCTCTCCGGTTTAGCAAGCCGATCAAGGATGCTTCGAAAGTCTCTCATGCATGCAGATCATCAAAGGGAATTTGTACATCGTCTGGGTGCATGTCAGTGGATTACAAGCAAACACCCCTTCCGGCGGCACTAGAGCCATCCAGAAACGGCTTGACATCGTGGCACCTGTCCGCATTAGTTTATGCCAGAATTTGAGGATTACCTCCGAAACTCTGCACAACCCAGACGTACAACGGACATGCCTTGGCCGGTAAGCCCTGGTGCAGCGCTGCTAGCCACCAGATGGATCCCTGCCCGACCCCAGGGCTTTATCCCGTTCCAGTAGGTCGGACTTTCGCTCCAGGGTCTTTAGGTCTTTAGGATGTGGTTGTCCGGGTTTGGCTTGGAGGTTCAGCGGCTCATGTCTGGTCTGGGTGAGAGCACGAGAGCACTTGACGTGAAGCACGCGCAACATGTGTGTATATAACAAGCATAAATAAATAAATGTATATAAATATAAGTATAAATATAAATATACATGTGTATATATATATATATACACACAATATCAAGGGTGCAGCAGCTTCTGGAGCACTGGTTGATCCAGTTTTGCATGGAGCACTCGTCTTTCAAGGACAGAAGTTTGGGCTTGTGGGTCTCCACGTGGAAGTCACAGGATGTGCCACATCTCAGATCGCGCGGCTGTGACATACTCACATTTTCAGGAAGTAAGGCCGAGAGAGAGCACCGAGACAGCCTGTGCTGTACGCCTTGTTCTGCGCAGGGCAATCAGCATCAGGTCATGAATGTAATTGTTTGTAATTCATGCGGAAAGTTGTCACCGCTCACATATTTGCACAATGTCTTGACCGTGCTGTCTCTGCTGGTATCTTTTTTGCCTGGGGATTTTCTTGATCACGCTGTGAGTGTCCAGCTTCAGCGATAGTGATAGTGTGCATGTGCAAAGCCGTGGGCAGCGGCCGAGGTGCTTGGATTTTGGGGATGTCGACAGGTGCCTCGTTTGGAGCTAACCTGAGATGTCATTTGCAAGTTGTGTTCGAACCGGCGGCGTAAGGCGTTGGCTGGTGGTCGCAATGCACTCGTGGCGCTGTCACCCGACAGAAGATGAAATACTAATAGTGTAACTTGTATCTCTTTAGTTAGTGGCTGTCCAGACAAGAGCCTATAGGGCTCAGTAACTATGCTTCAAGTGCAGGGTTGAGGCTCTCACAAACACCAGTTCTTCCACACATTCGAGCCTTCGCCGCGAAGCCAGGTGTCGTCCTTGCGCAATTTCCGACCATCGGAATACATGAGTTGGGTCTGGGGGTCTTTGAGCTCTTAGGACCCGCAAAAAAAACAAGGTATCTTCTTTGCTCATTGCGGGAGCAGGTTTGGTTGCACGACCTAGCACAGAAAAAAGGCTGACATGGGAACCTTGCTGTTTCGAAGTCCGCGCTGGTCCACAAATCCACGTAGCCTCGGTTGACGAAGTAGGCAAAATGAGAGACCCAACATGCTATCATAGCAGTATGGGCATGGCTGATGAAGAGACTACGGGTACAGCTAAACCGTTTTTGCTTACAGTCCTTGTGAAACCGAGGTGGCTTGCGACACAAAACATTCGGTTTCGAATTTTGAGCTCACGTCAGCCTCCCTTGCACACATTGCCCTGTCAAGGCTCAAGCCAGCCAGACACAAACACTAAAAATCTCAAGCTGTCCCGAAATAAATGATTGAATCTGGATCGTTTATGCCAGGAATTGGAGGACTGAGGCATCGTGAGTACGTCAGCACTTTGTATAGGTTGCAACTCAATATTTCATGAAATTCCAGGCGTCCCCACATCCAGACATCCGAAGATGCAGAATCCAACCCCAACATGTTGACAAACTTCGGGGCGAGGAGCAGCTCCAGGGCCCCAAGCTTTGGCAAATTGAGATCCTCGATACGGATCCTGATTCGCACATCCCTTTGCACTAACTGCAGCATGAATGTACGCAAGACATGAATGTGCAAGCGACGGAGGGCTTCCCAATGCCTTCTACAGCCCTCAAAGGTCACATACGGATATGACGAAGATGTGGTCCCTTGACCCCGTATACCTTGGGGATTCACACGTGTAACATCCTCGTACCAAGCATGGCTTGCTCGGAGTGGATCGGGCCAAACAGATGCAAAGCCCTATGTGATGGCAGAGAGTCAGCATCTGCCCTGCGAAAAGACGGCGGCCGGGTCGACACTGAAGCGCCGCCTCGAGGCGGATACAAAGGAAAATGAACAGATCGCTTGGAATAGTCGCTCGCGGCTTGGGGAACCGAACCGGACCACAGATTCACAGCCTGTGGCCACACATTTTGAACCCTTGTCCTTGTGCTCAAACAGCCTAGAGGAGTCCCGCTAACTAGTCATGCCATGCGCAACTCCAAACCCAAATCAATAGCTCGAACCCAAACGGATTCCTTTGGCCCACGAAGGTTCCATGGAACCTCGGATCATCCGATTATCCCCTCCTTTGGATGGCCGGCGAGTCGCCGTTACCAGCGCCGTCTGCATCTCCGAACAACCAACTTGGCGGCTGAGAATGGTGCCTGCTCCAATCGGCTTCAAGGAGGTCTGGCCTGTTGGTGCTTGGATTATAAAACTGCAGATCAAATATGTCAATATGTCGGACAAGGTCGACTGGCTCCTAACATTACGTGCTGATCCAAGCAAATCTTTGGTTTGGCAGAAAAGAAGAACCAACAAAGACGCACTGTGCACCCCAGCCAACAGCAACGACAACAACAACAACAGCAACAGCAACAGCAACAGCAACAAATACCACCACCACCACCACCACCACCACCACCACCTCCGCCGCCAACACTCCCTCTGCCAGCGGCAGCCCAGGGAAATGCATCGCCGCTGCCAAAGCCAGCCGGCAACAGCATCTCAGCACCAGCACCCTCATGATTCTCATCATCACCAGCAACAACAACATCAACATCATCATCGTTCATCATCATCATCATCATCATAAACATCATCTTGCTGATGACGACCATCATCATACCGTCACCTGCCACCACATGCCATCCTCACCACCTTACCACCAGCTTTGCTACATGTGTCTTATCGTTGTGGCCGCACTCATCATCTTGTTGGTATGTGGCATCAAAACTCCTATCTGCCTACCCGTTGCCAGTTACCCGTTGCCACCGCTGTATTCATCCTATCTTCATACTCGACATCAACATGTGACTAGTTCAAAAAGGTATGATACCATTTAAGATAATCATCCAGTGTGCCATGGATGCACACATGCGACCAACTGGCAGGGATCCAGAGTCAACACAGCTCAGGAAACGGGTTTCAGAGAACATTCATTGGCTGAAAGGCTGAAACAATGGAACAGGTAACAGCCACATGTCTGGATGATTGCCAGGCAAGATATCGAGTTGCTGTGGCACAAGCGGGCAAACCTGAAATAGAATGCTGCGCGATACGCACAAAGCCTATTCCACAACAGCACTCATTGATTTCGACCTGGCTACAGCGGCTCTTCCGATCCAAGCTGTGGAGTTCGGGTGTGACGGGGGGGGAAGTTCAGCTAGCGTTTGCTGCCCCGTCTCGTCTCCCTCCTGCCTACTGTCATCCACTTCTGCAGGACGGCCAGCGACTGCTGAGCGGATGATACTATCCTCACGAGGCAAGGATCTGTGCAGCGAGTTCTGCAGATGTTCTATCTGACTAGTAGTTTCATACAAGTGCCCTGTCCCATGGTTGGAGAGCGCGGTGTGGAATGCGTTTCACAGATGAAAGTCTGCCTGTGGAGTGACCCTGTACAAATCCAAGTGCTAAATATCATGCAAGACAACGGCGACAGGGCTGACAATTTGGCTCTTCGCCTAGATCCAGGGGCTTCGGTGCTTGCATGGTTCCAGAACATGTGTCTATGCTTTCAGTCCAGTTCACAGCCTGGGGCTTAGGACTGCTAGACTCCCAATGACACTCGCAATCATATCTTTACCTGGAAGGTCGATGGTTTGGAGCTTCGGCTTCACGCTGCCAGCTTCAACTGGGAGATTCGAGCAAACAACGAGAGTGCCTCTATAATCTCTTCGTGCAAACAGGTTGATACTGAAAGCATGCATGTAAGACAGGTGGCATCGATTTTCCGACGCAGGGGCTGCCGGAGATGAACCTTTACACGGCACACGCCATCAAAGGCTTTGGGGCTTCGGCTATACTACGGCGGAAGGGATCGCAGCTCTGGGCGTAAGCTCGGATTTTGCAAGGTGGAATTGCAGAGCTACTTCCAGAAAGCTTCGCTGGGATTGTGCTCTCCGAAACTGAAACTTGGGGTCCTCGCAGCAACGAACTCAGACCCAACCTGAAGAATCGAACTCCAGGTTTACAAGACCGCTCTTAGCTTACGCACAAGAAACCTGCCTAGCCCCAACTTCGGCTGACAAAGGGGATTAGGGCCAGGGTGTCCCGGTTCTGGGTGTAGGGTGGTGTAGGTCAGCAAGACCTCGACAGCTCGAAAACAACCCTCACCTCAAAGCCTGGAATGTGGTCTGTTGTGGGCATCAGTATCGATATCCAGCGGCCAGTGGCACTGAAATAGAGGTCGGCTTGTTGCTGCGACCAGGTGTTTGTTCAAGAATATCTGCAAAGAGCCGCCAGTCAAGTTGAGCTTCGGTCTTGCCTCCGCGAAGCTGCACGAAAGCCACAACCATCTCGAAGTCACTGCGAAAATGGGTTGTCAGAAATGTTGAGCGTAGGAAGTGTGAGCTCGTCGGCTCACAGAACAACAGCCGAGAAGCACACTGTTGCCCGCGAGAAGGAGGTTGTAGCTCAAGTAGCTGTACGACATCCTCGGAGGTACACTTGGCTGCTGGAATGGTCGTATAGATGTGAGTGAGACAGTCATGTCAGCACATGACGTGCAGCCTACCATTCGCAAGGATTTCGCACCGTGGATCTCCTCAACTACAAGCACTCATAGCAGGCACACAATCAATTACAAATTCAAACCTGTTGAGCGTACCGATAAGACAAGACAAGGACCTAGAATCGTTCGATGGGGTTTTCCTTCAGGGTGGGATGGCTTCATGGCGAGGCCGACATGCAGACCAGTAGAATGAGTTGTTGCACCGTGTACCGTAACTCCCTCCACGTGGTCAGACAAGAATCTCGCAACAAGTTATATTGGTGGGTCCAGGGCAGGGTCGCAAGTCCGCAACAAAATCGGCCAACCGTCTCTGCTGAAATGAGGAGACTCGTGAGAAAGACCACAAACTGAAAGCTCAGCTGAACCAAGTACTTATAAGACCACACCCAGGCAATTCATGAAGGTCTTGTGTCAAGAAAACTGGTCTACCCAAGGCTCACACTCAGACTGACAAACGCCACCCAGCTTAACAATCTCCCAGAATTGACGCAGAAGTAGGTTCTGCATGGCTTGTGATATCATCATGGTTACGCTTCTGCCAATGGGCTTTGCTTGGTCTTCCAAGTAATTCTGCCGCTCCTCCAGTGCTTCTGTACTTGGTTTGCTGACGCGGTTCCCTGGCACAGTTGGCACAGCTATGTCTCCATAAAGATCTGCCTTGCCTTGCTCCTCCAGGCGGTCTGGGTCTAAGTGTTGGGTTTGGGGCTTGAATACTGCTCGTCCACAGGAAAGGCTGATGACTTTCTGATATTTCTTTGCCATTAACGCATCGTGATATCTCTGATCTTGCATCGTACATTCCAGCACTGCTTTTCTTCCCGTCCGCATGCACCAAGAAAAGCATGACACGTTGCTGCTTGGCATGTCTTAGACTGAAGGTCAGAACGATGAATGCATCTTATACGATGTGCTTCTTCTGCCGAAGCTTACGGCCTCAATACAGCAAAATTCACGCACGGGCAACACCGCAATCTGAGCACCTTCAAGATGGGGAACTGTGCGGCTTCCGAACACGGTGGACTGTGCTATGGCATTAACGGCATATAAAAGAACATTTGCCCGAACCGCTATAGAAGACAACGCGTGCAGCGAATGCATCGAGAAAACTTGATGTGGCATCTCAGATGAGTGGGCTGTGACGGTGAGGCCTCGACATTACTCCGCTCACTTAGATTAGGCCTGCATATTTCAGGATCCACGCCGTTCTGGCCTCACGAACCGAGAACTTGGTCGCACGCATCACCAAAGACCCCTCCCAGACAACCCCAGCGGAACCTGCAGAATCTTGCTTGACAACTGATCACCGTTCCTGAAAACCCCTGCCCAGGCCTCCTGCATGGCCACGGGAAGTTGGGAATACCAGGGACTGAAGTATCCGGCTTCAGGATCCTGCCATGCCGTGTGCCAAATTTCTTGCCTTACGGCTTGCGACCGAAGTTTTCTGATATCAGCACTGCACTCACAAGAGATAGAGAGACGAAGGGTTAGTGCTAGGGAGCTCATCATACTCAACTGTTGAGCGAGATTCTCAACAACTCCAAAAGGAGATCAGTCACGTCTTTCATGTCGTGTGGGGGAGAGGCAGTCGCGGCTTCAGCCTATCACAGGTAGAACTTGTACTTACAAGGACTGCGCCAGGAAAATTCCAAGATGAATTGGAGGAGCCGCGCATGTCCGGCTGCATTTATTGCTGGCGACAAATCTTCAAAAGCCCAAGTCAAACGCCAACCTCCCTCCTCTTGGCATTTTCGCCGAAATTGGCACCCAAAGCCTCGATCTTAGAAGCCTAGACCCTACAGTTCCAAAGCCCATGCTTGAATGAAGCCTGATGCGCTAAGCAACTGCATGGGTGCTGTGCTGCCACCTTGCGGTTGCTGTCAACGTAAACGTCGCTGAGCCTCAAGGCCCGAGAAGCCACCACTGCAAATAACAAGACTGGCAAGAAAGAGCTGCGTGATCCCATTCCGTACTCTTCTGACGCAGAACCGTGTACGGTTGTGCCAGGAAGTACTATTGCGCCTGTTGTTGGCAGTTGTTGGTGCGAGCGTCTGAAACTCGGAAGGTTTGATTGACAAAATTGACGGTCAAGACATTGATCGGATGGCCCTTGTTCGAATCCTGGCCCATTTGCATATCATGCTCTCGCTACCTAGACGGACAAGTGCATACAACAAAAACGAAAGCAAACAAACACAACTAACACAATATATGAGCAATTGAAACAGGGAAACGGCCCAACAAATAAACACACACACACACTCAGAGCAAGCATAAACAAGCAATGAAGAACACGTGAAAGACAGAATCAACCACACAAAAGAACAAACAATCACTCAAGCAACCAAACAAGTACACAAACGGCAAATCTTACATACCTACCTATACCTACCTACCTGCCTACCTACCTACCTACCTACCTACCTACCCACCTACCTACAAATACTCGAAAGTACTTGTACATTAACTCATTCAGTCACTCACTCATTCATTCATTTGCTGAACATTCAGTATTCAATCTGTGACGGATTCATTCATTCACAAACTCCTTCGCTTGCTCGCTCACTCTCTCCCTCACTCACTGACTCGCGCACTCATGTACTCACTCGCTCGCTCGCTCGCCCACTCATGCACACACGCACGCACTCACTCAATAATTCGTGCAATCACTCACTCTTGCATCCCTCACCCACTCACTTACCCACCAACCCCGCCCACCCACCCCCTCCCTCCGTTCCTCACTCACACGCTCAGACGCTCACTTACTGATTCACTCAGTCACTCATGCGTGCGTGCATGTACTATGTATGTCTGTATGAACGTTACCGCATGGCTGCTTGTGGTACCTGCAAATTACAATTCAGTTTTTGCATCTATAAAATTTTAAAGTCATCCAAACTATAAGCGCAGGTTGGTGCCTTTGACCGCATTGCCAATAATGGTTCTGCCCAAATGTGCAAAATCAACGAGAACCTTCGTCCGATCCTGAGCATCCGTCCAATCTTCCGTCAAGACAATATAATATTTAAATGAATCGAAAGCATAGACTAGCTAGCCTGCAAGGTAAAAAACCCTCGACAAAGGCCATTGGCATTGAACGACACCGGCAAGAGATCTGTGCCACCTCGTGCCTACCTCTCAAGCTGAAAAACAACCCCAGAATCGATTAAAACCCAGTAGTCACAGTACCAAGTGTGCGGCTTGTGACATCCGCGTGGAAGCTGGAAATGAGGAATGTTTGCCTGAGAGGGCCGAGGTAATTTTCGTGCGGAGACTGTTAGAGTTATTGCTTCTCTGCTTGGAACCTTGGCCTCATTTTCTTGTGGCAAAGTAAGATTCGACAAACCTGGACGCGCAGGCCACAGTCATGAGTGAATCTGTAACTGAAGCATCGGAGAATGGTTGCTTTCTGCTCGTGCCGGATATTGTGAACCAGCCATCGCACACCGCGAATCTCCAGGCTCGCAATATTCGGCATTACAGCCACAGCACATGTCGCAGTGAGGCAGGGCTGGGGACTGCATGCATGTCAGTCTAAGCAGATTGACTATCTACTGTCTAGCTTTGTCCCATGCCTTATCTGGCCAGCTTCAATATGCTCATGTTGCCATTTCCTCTTCCTCATCGTATCGTCTGCTAGCTTCTGCACTGCTTCAATTCCGCTGGCCTGGCACCACTTGCTGAGCTCGCGCAGCGGCAGCCCATTCGGGCCAAGTGCCACCGACCATGTCAGGGCGAAGGCGAAGCCTGGATTCTAATTAAGGCTACGGATCACAAGTGGAAGTGCATAAGAACTCTGAATGTAATCATCGTAGATAAATGACCATGACGCAGCTTAGAAACACCAGCGATTGAATTTGGGGAGTGACGTCTGATGTCTGGGTCCAGGCAGTCTAAGCTACACAGAAGCAGATCTCGTGCTGTCTCGGACTCGCATAAAATGGGCACGTTGATTGCTTTACTAGACGAGCGCGCAGCCTTATGGAGCATTGCCCAACTGACAAGAATCTTCAATAAGAGACACGGCGACCGGCAAATGCCGCACGACAAATTCAGTGTAATTCGGTCAGCTCGGAACCCTGCGAAAGCTCACGACCATTCGCCCGGTCATACGCCTAAATTCTGCAAGAGACATTTTGGAATAAAGCGGGTCCAGAATCGAATCTCGTCTGCTCGATTCGGGACACCGACGGGGCCAACATCTTCACTTCGCAACAAACATGTCACATGGACCCTGGCCCTCTAGGCTGCGAACCGTGAGCCTAGAACGGGCTGTTCATGCTGCAAGCCTGCTTGAAAACTGTGGAACAGCACTCTGCCTGAAACAACGACGGCGCTGGGAAGAATGCCACAGCCGATATGATGTTGTGAAGTTCCGCCCTGTGTTTATACTCAGACCCTCGGAAGCTGTCAACGTTGAGCTTCAGCGTAGAGGATCACATTTTATGTGATGTTGTAGACATCTGCTGGAGTTGTACGAAAGCCCCGGTCCTAATCACGTCGTGTATCTTACTGCTGGCCGGTGACAGCTTGCAACATCTTACACACCATCTAAAACTACATGTCGAAAACATCCACGGGTCTTCAGAACGAAATACCAGCATGTACTGGCACGAGTAACGGATGTCGTTGAAAAACTCCTCTACAACAACGATGCAATTTTCTGGTGATGGTTCTGGATAGCAGAATTCATAGTCGTCGTCATCATCGTCGTCGTGCCCAGTGTCATTGTAGTTGTCGTGGTGGTGATGGTGGTGGTGGTGGTGGTGGTGTTGGTGTTGGTGCTGCTGCTGCTGCTGCTGCTGCCGCTGCTGGGCGCAGTCGTAGTAGTAGCAATAGTAGCAGCAGAAGGTAGGGAAGCAGTAGCAGTAGTGGTATATAGTGGTGGTGCTAGTAATAGTAGTAGCAGCAGTAGTAGCAGTAGTAGTAGTAGTAGTAGTAGTACTACTACTACTACTACTACTACTAGTACTAGTACTAGTACAAGTACTAGTAGCAGCAATCGTAGTAGTAGTCATGATGGTATTCGTCGCAGCCATAGTTGTCGTAGTAGTAGGATTAAGGGGAGTAGCAGGCATAGAACGAACGAGCAGCACGAGCAGCAGTTAGCAGCAGGAGACGCATTAGAAGTCGTGGTCGTCGTCGTAGTAGTAACAGTAGTATTGGTGGTAGTTGTGGCAGCCGTCGTCGTCGTCGTCGTAGTAGTAGCAGTAGTAGTAAGAGTAAGAGCAGTGGCAATCGTAGAAGCTGCAGCAGCAGCAGCAGCAGGAGAAGAAGTAGTGGTAGTAGTTGTTGTTGAGTTTGTTGTTGCTGCTGCTGTGGCAGAGGTGGTAGCAGTAGTAGTAGTAGTAGTAGTAGTAGCAGCAGCAGCAGCAGCAGGAGGAGTTGTAGTAGTACGTAGCAGCAGGCAGCAGGAGGAGGAGGAGGAGGAGTAGTAGTAGTAGTAGTAGCAGTAGTAGC
>CAJNJA010051364.1:8180-30292 GCA_905231915.1 Symbiodinium necroappetens
AACTCACAGCACCGGGGTCCTGAAGTGCTCCAAAGGTTGCATTCAGCGGCTTCACTGTGTTCGCCTTCAAGCAGTTTCGACCGCAGTCCACTTGAAGGCTCATCGACACCCCGTGATCGGAGCCCTAAGGATGGTAAGTAGCTATATAGCTACGACAGCAATTTTCAACAACAGCCGAAGAAGTGTTCACACACTCTTCTAGTTGTCCCCTAGACCTTCCAGTTTTCCGGGACACCTGGTTTGCCCATGCTAGGCTCCATGCAATCAGGGTGTAGGAGTCCCAAATTTTAAGATGTTTACGTGTCAAACAGGTCCCAGTCATCGCAGTTTTTTTCGCCCTGTCAGGGCGTGTAAGGCAAAAAGGATGTGCGGCAAGGCCCATTCACGTCTGTCAAAGCTGCAGATCATACACTAGCTCGGGCGGATCAGTTTGTCGAATGCTTTCGCCTCAACCCAAGTCTAATGCGGAAAAGAACCGAAAGCCTAAACTCCGAAACCATTCTAAACGTACTCTGCTCCTAAAATCCTCAACATTCATGGCTTGGGCCAGTAAGCAGGCGTCTTCATGTAGCAGGGGCCGCAAGGGTCTCAGGATCATGCCATGTAAGCCTGTGTAGGAGACACTGTAGCCTGCAGTATGGCATGGCTCGCTGCGAAAGCTTGGTTGAATCAGGCCTGCACCGCAGACGCCAGATCGAGCTGCGCGTTGAGAGGGGGACGATGCGCCTGTCGAGCTGAGACAAACCTGAAGATGATTATATATGATCGTCTTTATCATCGTCATGGCCATGATGTTGCTGATGACCCTGGTGATGATGAGATGGATGAGACCGAGGATTCCGATGATGATGCTTTAGAATAGCGAATAGTGTCTAGGTAGTACAACAGTCGTAGGAGTCTGTTTTACAAGCTTCATTTCAAGTGCAGTATACACCCAAGCTCAACAGTTTAGATAGGAAGCGCAGAAAACTACAAAACCACCAACCCATCGTCATGTCCGGTTACTGGTTGATGTCCGTACAGAGCAGACTCACTAGGCAGAATCAGCTGCCGCTCGCATTCCTGTAATCTGTAAACTTCCCCTAAGGGTCCATGTACCCAAATAGTATATACATTGGCCCTAAAGTACCTATATAGGGACTACATTAAGGCCAAAGTATATACTATTTGGGTACATGGACCCTTAGGGTTCTAGCAACAAGCTGAGGAGCATGGGGTAAGACAGCACGTGCTGCAACCCAGACTTTCGAAGCATTACCCTGATCCACTCTCCGCGGGGCTCTCTAGGCTATATCTAGGAAACCCAAGAGGATACCAGTCCCTCGTGCCCATGCCGCGACTGTAGCACTTTTCAACCAATCTGCTGCGCTGCCCTTACGGCTCGTTCTCGCAGAACGGAGCGAGGATTCCGCAAGCGGGCAGAGCCCCGGTCATCCTCATCCTCGATTTCGCTGTCTGAGAAGTCGCTGAGAACCTGGTCGGTGGTGCGGCTTTGCCAGCGGCCGCGGTTCAGCACCTGTACTTTGGGTGCTCGGCTGGTAAAAGTGGATTCGGAGAAGGAGGCCGCACGGGCCGCTCCCGGATCTAAGGAGGCGATGAGCTTGGAAACCGTGAGCCTCAACTTGCCTTTCTGCACGGCTTCGTGAAGATCTCTTAGGTGGATGGAGTGCATGGCCCAGCCAAGCTGAAGCAGGTGGCGCCGGCGCAGCTCTGCCGCACCCGTCACCCGATTCGCTGGCACTGTCAGGTCCTGTAGGTCCAGCACATCGATGAGGTGTCTCTGAGCCCGGAAAGTAATTGGGACACGGTGGCAGCCCACAATTGCCTGGGCCTGGTGTGGCACATGCAGTTGCGACAAAGTAACCGTAAGCCAGGTCTCGTAGCTGTACCTGGCTGCAGCAATCTGCTTTCGCCGCCGCTCTGCTCGGCGTGGCTGCTGGCGAAAATACTGATCCGGCCGCGGGACCTCGAGAGCTAACGCCAACCACTCCTTCACATCCGAAGACAGCTGCGAAGACCTGAGGAAAGGAGGTGTCGTCGCTCCGTCAAGAAGGTCAAGCCCATCTACCACTTGATGCCTGTTCTATTGCAGCCCTCCAGAAGAATAGTCAGAGCTTTATCTCAACTTCTTCCACCCCCAGCAGGTAGGGCGATGGTAGTTTCGAACACCTGCGGCTTTACAGGCTGCAGACTAGGAAGAACTTGCAGGCCGAAGGAGCTCGGTGTTTCCGATCGCCTTGTCATGCAGCTGCCAATGCAATGCCACTTCCTTCGAACACGGGAAGTGCCAAGAAGCTATTTGGCAGGCGCTATCTTTACCTGCTCAAGCGTCTTCCCTCCATCTGTAGACTTCTATTCTGGATCTCGACCCTGCCTGCATCTGGAGCATCTGTCTATATACGACCAGGATGCCTTGTACTATCTGTGTCTGCCCAAGCGTACACTATATGCAGAGATACCGTGACGCTGTGTGCCTGGCTCAGACGAAGCAAACACAGCAAGATACTGTGAGAGACCGTGCACAATCTTGCATGTCACCATACACGAACTTATGCGAAATGGAACCATGGTCAACCTTCTCACGATGTTAATGTGGCAATGGCAATGTGAACGGTGTCAAGGCCACAGCTGACGTTTAAATATCCTTTGTCGTAAAATGAGCATCCGCCCGCCGATCCTGAAGCTGGCGTAGCCCGCTGCCACACCAATCTTGCCTCGTGACGGGATGCTGGAGACGAAAAGATGTAGAGCGAAACCAATACATTACACTACAAGGAGTGGTCCTGGTGTGTCAAAAATGCTCTCTACATAGAGATCTGTATGTAGGTATGCATGCATGCATGCATGCATGCATGCATGCATGCATGTATGTATGTAGGTAGGTATGTATGCATGCATTATGTATGTAGGTAGGTATGTATGTATGCATGCATGGATGTATGTATGTCTGTCTGTCTGTCTGTCCGTCCGTCCGTCCGTCCGTCTGTCTGTGTCTGTATGCATGTATGCATGTATGCATGCATGTGTGTATGCATGTATGCGTGCATGCATGTATCCATGTATGCATTTATACATGCATGTATCCATGCATGCATTTATACATGCATGTATTTATGCATGCATGTGTTTATGCATGTATCTATGTATGTATGTATGTATGTATGAATGTAAGTAAGTATGTATGTATGTATGTATGTATGTATGTATGTATGTATGTATATGTATGTATGTACGTATGTATGTGTACATATTTTATGTATATGTTATGCAGATGTTATGCATATGTTTATGCATGTATGTGTATATACATATATATATATGTATATGTATATGTACATGTATATGTATATGTATATGTATATGTTAATGTATATGTTAATGTATATGTATGTGTATGTGTATATGCATATGTCTATGTATATGTATGTATGGATGGATGGATGGATAGATGTATGTATAGGGCCATGTACAGGAACCTAATTTTTGAGCGCCAGACGAAAAAGCAGAAGTACCAGCAGTAGTGGTGGTAGGGCTGGTGAGTAGCCGTAGCCGTAGTCGTAGCAGTGGCAGTAGCAGTAATTAGCAGTCGGAGCTGGGAGGTAGTATGTGGTCCGCGGTGGGTCGTACTTGACGGTTGTGGGCAATAAGTGAGAAGTGGTGGTGGTAGAAGTAGTAGCAATAATATAAATAAGAATTTTACTAACACTAGTAGTGCTCGTACTAGTGAAAGTAGTAGTAGTAGTAGTAGTAGCAGTAGCAGAAGTAGCGGAAGTAGTAGTCGTAGTAGCAGCAGCAGCAGCAGCAACAGTAACATCAATAGTACTAGTAATAATCGTCGCAGTAACATCAAAAACAACAAACATGGTAGCAGTAATAGCAATGGTACTTGAAATCATAATGGTACTAGGAATAGTGGTGGCACAAGTAATAGTAATGGTACTAGTAACAGTCATAGTGATAGTAAAGTAAGAACAAGAGTAAGAGTAATGGTAATGGTACTAGTAACAGTGATAGTCGTACTAGTAGTAGTAGTAGTAGTAGTAGTAGTAGTAGTAATAGTAGTAGTAATAGTAGTAGTAGTAGTAGTAGTAGTAGTAACGATAAAATGCTACACACGTAATATTTGCAAACAAATGCTTGTCTTTCGCGGCACCAGCGTGGAACCCACGTGAAGGCGTGTTTAGGCTATGGAGTTGGCGTTTCATTGAAATTACAGCACAAGGAGCTTTAGATCAACTACACACACACACACCCTGTCTCTGTCTGTCTGTCTGTCTGCCTGTCTGTCCGTCCGTCTGTCTGTCTGTCTATGCACGCGTGCGTGCGTTCACTTTGGTGTTACTGTGTGCGTGTGCGTGCATACCCGTGTCCGCGTATGTCTAAATGAGCAAGCCTGCAAGTATGCGATATGTAAATGTACATGGATGTCGGTCTGCATCGCATGCTATATGTGCCTGCGTAAGTGCGCACGCATGCACTCCGAGTATGGGAATAGTCACACACAAGCTGGAATCTGATGCTCAGTGATGTCTCCAGTGTGGCCGATCAAATTGGACAAGGATTAAAGCCTTTGTGTGTGTCGACAGCGGAATGCGTGATTTGACATGCGATGACAGGGTGCAATATGCGTTTACACAGAGGCGAATGTGCCATGCTTCCAACTTCAATGAATGAAAACCACCCTCGGCTTAGTTGTCAAAGAGAGCTTGTCGTCGGCACCCCGTGCTTGCAAATCCCGTTGTGTTCAGGGACCCTACAGGGGGTAGGGGGAAGGGGGGTAGGGGGCCTTAATACAAGGCAGTGAGGCCTATTTCAGGAAGTATAGTCCCCTACACCCTAAGAGTCCCTATAATATATCCCCCCCTAAGAGTCCCTATGATATATCCCCCCTAAGAGTCCCTATGATATATCCCCCCTAAGAGTCCCTATGATATATCCCCCCCGAAGAGTCCCTATGATATATACATGTAAGAAACATGCAGGTCTGTAGCTGTGGCCAAGCGGCGGAAATTGCCCCTGCAGGTTCGAATGCCTTGACAGCCACAGAAAATCTGCAAAGTCCCACAAGCTGCCCTATATCTCTCAATCCTAAACTCTTACAAATCCTAAACCCCTAAGTCTAGAACATTTATCAAAAGTGACCCCCTCTAGCCTAGACTCTTATGAATCCTACAACCCGCAGAAGCCAAAGCCCTAACCCCGAAATCCTCATCATCCGCAAAATTGTCAACCCTAAAACCCTACACACACACACACAGACACACAGAGACACACCCACACACCCTAAACCCTAAACCCTAAACCCTAAACCCCAAACCCTAAACCCCAATACCCCTAAACCCTAAAACCCTAAACCCTACTGCATTCGTTTGCTGCCCGGGAGCAGCTCCGTGAGAAGCCCCAGCGGCGGTTCCTCGCCGAGGACAGCACTGGCCCAGGCGAGGCGGAGCAAGGCCCTCCGGTTTAGGGTTTAGGGGTTTTAGGGTTTAGGGGTTTAGGGTTTAGGGCTTTAGGGTTTTAGGGTTTAGGGTTTAGCGGCTTAGGGTTTAGGTTTTGGGGTTTTGGGTTTATTTTGGGGTTTAGGGGCTTAGGGTTTAGGTTTTGGGGTTTAGGGTTTAGGGTTCGGAAGCCCTTTGGAAGCTGGTGCGGAGGGTACTGTGTTATGTTTTACTGGGCAGTTCTCTATATTCGGGTCCCTTTTGGGGTCCCCAATATCGTACGAAACCTGAAAAACAACCCTAATTTAGAGAACTACCCACATGCAAGTATACAGGGATATAACAGTTAAACCACACATCCCTCAAAGGGTTAATACTCGAGTTACGGAAGCAAGTAAGTAAGGGCATCTGAGGTTGGATACTTCGAACTAGCTGTATGTAATTCGGCACAAATCAGATGCCAACTGCAGAGTCAGATTCGAGTCGAGTATGGTCTCGTATTCACTCACATTGCACTGCAACACCGAAACTATCAATTCAGCACGGCCTCTTATATAACGGCCCACATACATCTCCTGGCTAGGTGCTAGAGCCCTCAGTCGATTTCAAACCCTTCTTGGGCCCTCATGAAGAATTGATACTGCGCATCATATTCTCCTCCATAACCCTTCAAGAGTGCAGCACAGGTGCGTTGGGGCCGGGCGTGTCTGGAAGGCCGGCAGAGGCACCTTCTCATGCAACACTGCTTCGTTGCGATTCCCAGTGCTGCAAGAATCCCATGACCTTTCACGTCAATGCCTGGTTCATCACATTGATAGAAGACTCGGACGGGTTGATTGCTCCAGCCCCTTAGGAACTACAGTACGGGTTGGGGAGGAGATGGAGGTCACCAAGACTGTTACAACTCTTAGACTTCTGGGTCTGACTGCCCAAACGAAACTTCGGGGTCCCACGCTCCTCGGAACCATGCCACACTCCGATGCAGCTTGAAGCAAGCCCAAAAGCCCCTTGAAGCCTCAAGCTCTTCACCCCTCTGCCACCTCGTCCTCATGCAAAGGGAGCACACCCTCTGCTGCGGGGTACAAGCGCCTCCTGGGCAAATCCCCAAGCTCGTGCCTCTGCTGAAGGAAGCCCCCGAAAATCAGCATGAAACGTGTACTGCTATACGTATTGTAGGGAAACCTAAGCAATTCAAGAGTATGAGGGCCAGAATATTAACGAGAAGCGGTGCGCTAAGTCTTGCCCTTGAACTCTAGCCAAAGTTGAAACTGGTCTACCAAATTCCACGACATAGCAGGCTCACGAGGCACAGGGGTTATACACATAGATGCATGCATGGATGGATGGATGGATGGATGGATGGATGGATGGATAGATGCATGGATGGATGTGTGTGTGCATATATGTATGTATGTGTATACATATATATATATATCATATATCTACCTATCCATCCATCCATCCATGCAATACGCAAAAAGTCCAGGCTCAGAAGGTCTCGACAGAATCGGCGGTTCCATTCCTGGAGCAGTCACAGGCAAGCAATGCTAGGCTCTCGGTTCAGCACATAGGAGCAAGCCTGGGAAGTGGGAACCTCAAAGCTAACCTCATAGGCAAGAGACAAGAGTGGTCATAGACTTTTTGTAAAGGATGGGGCTGACATGATACAGGGGATCAGATTACTAGATTTGAAGATCACGTCATGCAACGAAGATGCAGCGAGCAATTGCAGGACGACAGACGGAAGAAGTATAGTGCTAGTCTGGAATGGTCTGGATGTGTTCTCGCTCGAGATTCTCGTTCGCTTTGCAGACAGGTTGGTGCCACATACATGCACAAAGCTGACATTGCCTTACATGGCACAGAAGACACAGGTTGCGACTGTCTTCACACTCCAGCAGTAACACTGGCACACTGCGGTGCAGTGCTCCAGGTGGCTTAGTCACACATGTCGCAGTCCAAGATAGACTCAGCGGGCAAGTTGGTCGCTCCATCGAAACGATTCAGAAGATTGAAGTTAAGATACTTGGATGAGAACTGTATAGAACTGCAACAAGGCTCGATTTGCCAGGAGAGTTGTGCGAGGGACCAGGCGAGGTCTGCGCAGGAATCTGCAGACAAACGCTGCAGCTCGGCCTGGCATGTCAAGTTTAGGCTTAGGTTTAGGGTTTGGGGTTTAGGGCCTAAGTTTAGGGTTCAGGGTTTAGGGCCTAAGTTTAGGGTTTAGGACTGGAGTGCATCACGGGAAGTTTTGACTCAATACCCTGGCCCGAATCCACCTGGAACACTGCCGAACCACATTCTCGAAGCCTACACCTTGCACCATGCACTCCACGAGGCCCCCGCAGGTCCAAATCTCACCTACCTTGTACCCTCAAATGAGGGTATATGGTCCCTAAAAGTACGTAGGTATGTTGGGGCCGGATAGAGGGCACTTATAGTCTCCCTCGAAATTCCTTTTTATTGCTGAAACTGCTCAACCATATGGTTAAGGCCCAATGCTGTGCAAATGGTTTAGCAAAACAAGGAGCTGCCATGGAGAGACTACAGGTAGCATCAACATCCCAGAGTCAGCCCAGCCTGAGGACTTGCCACCAGCAAGTCGAGCCAAGCCTCGCAAGCTTGGCAAGAGTTGCTTTGGCGGTCCCGGAGTCTAGAGTTTGGGGTTAGGGTTTAGGGTTTGGGGTTATAGGGTTCAGGGGGGAAAGAAGCCAGCCATCATTATCCAGATTCAGACGCCCACGGTTGGACTTGTGCCAGCAGCTTTGTCTTGCAACATCGACAGCGTCACCATGACCAGCACCAGGTCGGGGCACGATGGCGAAGTCTGTGTAGCTCATGTGTGGAGGGTGCAGTGTCGAAGGCCGACAGGCAAGCCAAGCGAGCAAACAAAACTTGACAAGAATCGAAATCTCTCTCCTTAATCTGACGCCACCGAACACTTCGGTGTGAAGCGGAGACACTGACATAAGCTCATGCATGCCCACATGCTCATTCATCGCAAGTTCTGCTGGAAGAAGGAGAATGTTCGTTCTCAGCCCACAGTGGCCAAACAGCCAGGATGGAATGACCGTGGGGGGGGGGGGAAATTTGGGGGTGCATGGGGGGGTGGGTGGAGTTGGATGGGAGCAGGCAGCACGGCAGAACTCACGCCGAGAATGTTCGCAACCGCAGCTAGGCTCTTGCGTTTCCCACAGGACAGCTACAACTGCCGTGCCCAAACCAGGAAACCCAGGAAACTCACGGGGCTGATGCCGACAGGCTGGAAACGTTAATCAAGCTCGGCAGAAGACGGGATCAGCGAATCAATTTGAACCTCTTTTTGAAGGAGGGTGCCCTTCTCTTCTATCGCTGTTGTAGGTCTGACAGCAAGCTGAGATCCAAGGAGCGGCTCGAGATCCGGCGATGCACACAGAAACTAGTGACCCGGCTCCCATGATAATTACACCGAATGTAGCTTAAGTTATTCATGGCTTATCTATTTTGGGTATAGTCTGAACGGCATGATATATGGTGCCAGACGAGACGGACGTGGGTGACTGGATGCGTTAATTCCAAACCTTTGCTGGTCGTCTTAATCTGAGGCGCTGCACATCGAACAGCGCTTCAGCGCACTTAAAAGGGCAAGTCTACTACACCGTGCATTCCCTGCTTCGAAGGTCATCAACCACTTCGACTGGATAAGAGGTGACGGTGAAAGGGCATGATATCTTCCCCCTCACAGGCATCCTTTGTGAACAGAAGATTCAACAGCATTGAAAACTAAGCCAAGCAAGAAGGGATCTCATGAGAGTGCAGAAGCAGCCATGGAGATGGGAGAGCCCATCCAGAACTGGAGAAAAGAAGGCGAACGCTGAACAGAAACTATGCGAACGATAACGATTCTGCTCAATGTACATGGCTGCACACTTGCCCAGCAGCGCCCTGACATGTCAAGCACTCTAACTAACTACCTCAGTCACACTCCCACCTAGAAATTCTCCCCTCAGCCCTAAGCCCCGTAAATCCTAAATCCCAAAACGACACCCGGCCTGAGTGTGTTGATTCTCCATGCCCAGACAGGCGAGTGCGCGAGCGATAACCACCTGCGCCTGGATTCCCGCAAAACCGTGGCGAGAGGGTTAGGGTTTAGGGCTTGAGGTTTCCAGCTTGCGAGTCCTATATGGGGTCCTGGGTAATGTAGGGGACGTTAATATTTGAAAAAGGGTTTTGGGGTACAGTCTATTGTAATGACTATAAACCATATCCCACAGGCAAACCCACCCCCGCGGACCCTATCTCGCAGGGGTTTTCTGCTTGTTAATCGTCTGAAGATTCAGGATGTTTTGGGGGACGCAGGCTGACTGAGGACATTGTCTTTGAACTCCAGCTAGTAGCTGGCTCGGTGTTTCGAAGCCAACCAGACTCCTCGGGCCTCCAAATCCAGACGCTTGCCCGTGTGCTGGTTGAAGCAGTCCTGCTGAAGGTTTGCCCTAACCTTGCAGGTACCTACTACATAGGGCCCTAGGGCCTCTAGTACCCTATATAGTAGGTACCTGGCAGGTTAAGGTTAGGGATTACATGAGGTCTGGGCTTGCTGTTCCAGACAAGGACCACTACGATGTCAACTTGATCTTGGGGCCTTAGGTCGCTGTCAACCGCAATGCTGCAAAGATACGTGGATGGTGGGCGCTGGATACTAGAAGCACGCATAGGTTTATGACAAAAGCAGGAAAGTTGCCCAGAACCTGGATCTGCTTGTACAGACGCAGGAACAAAAACACCGACTCTTGCGTTTGCCTGCCATGACAGCAAGACGGTGGATTGCTGGGGAAGGGCTTAAATGACACGAAAGCAAGGTGCCGTCAGTCCTTCAAGGCGGATTGCAGCTTGCGTCGTCGGTGGAGGTGTGCTGCGACTTGTGCACGACTCCTGACAATCTCAGCAAAAGATCATGAAAGCACGGTGTTGAGCTCCAGCTCTGCTGGTTGGCCGGGGGCGGGAGAACAAGCTACTTGGATGGCCAATGGCAGTTTTGGGAGAAGGCATGACGTGCTGAGTCTCCGGGCGACATACACCTTCACGCAGCGGAAAGCCCTCCGCACGCAATATCCGAACCCTCAGTGTGAGATGTCGTTACTGCCCCGACCATGCCTTGCTGTCTGAAAACCGTCCACCATCCCGGATTCAGACTCGAACCCAACCCGAAGGGGTGCGGACCCCTCTTGTCCGCCGGGGCATGCAAGATGACACTTCCTTTGCCCTTGGGCCGATGTCTGTCAGCACAGTGCCGTTTGTGGTGCGGTGCTTCAAGATTAAGACCCTTTGGGATCAGGGTCGCGACGCAGACCATGGCGATGACAGCTTAACATGCTCAGGGTGATGGTGGTAGGGATGCTGGAGATGAAAAACTGATGATGATAGCGATGATGAGTACCGTAGCATGATGGTGGTGGTCCCGACATTCATGCAAAACCATGTGAACCTCTCCAAAGCCTGACAGAAGCCCTCTCCTCGACGGGAGATCGCCGAGGCTTTCCAGCAATCCCACCATCCTGTGGCCAAGTTTGGAGCTGTATTACAGTATACCATCGTATATGACCGACTATTATGTACCATAGTCGCGGTGTCTACACTTGGGAGCTTGGGGGGGAGGGGGGGGGAAACCCTAAACCCTAAACCCCTAGACCCTAAAGAGGGGGAGGGGAGGGGAGGGGAGGGGAGGGGAGGGAACCTTGGGGGGAAAGTGGGAGCCCCGCAGGGCAGCCTCGATGGCCTGCTGTGTACAAACAGCCCATGCTGCCTTGGAGAACTCAAAGCCTCCGACAACCCTGTCTCGTCGTACAGTCCACCAAACGGCTGTCGAGGCTTCAAAATCTCATAATATGGTATAATATAATATACTATATTATACCAAAATCTTCTATAATATACTATAACAAACTATCATATACAATAATATAGTAATAGTATAGTTTTCCACTATATGGCAGGAGCTTATCCGATCCGAGGGGCAGTAGGAGCGAGGTTTTGGACTTCTGCAAGGCCGCCGGAAGGCGATCGCAAACGAGCTCCAGGAGAACTTCGTCCTCGACCTCAGCGCACTTCGCCGCTTTTTTGGTCGCAGTCGGAAGCTTGAAGTTGTGAAGTTCTTATCTCTGCTCATGCATCCCCTCTCAAGCTCGGCACGCCGGGAGTTTAAGACAATGAAGGACCTGACAGGTGGCCCTATAGAGATCATGCCAGCGGGAGCCCTTTAGAGCACGCATCGGCTTTAGGAACCCCCCCTGTAGAGCTTATGGGATTCTGAGATATAGTGCAAGAGCGAGTACGTGTGCAGTTTCTCCGGCGGCAACATGGTGGTCGTTCAGAAGTAACCACAATCCCAGAGGGCCCCGTACCAACACAGTAGGTTCTTACCAGATGTTTGGGATCCCTAAACCCTAAACCCTACAGTTCTTGACCGACCTCCCTCCTTGGCCAGGAACTCTGAAGTAGCTAGACTGTTGTCTTTTAAAACGTTGATTCAGCTGACGCCTGGACCCTAACTGCTCAAACTCCACCATGAGAGATGCTTCCGACAGCATTTCGAGAGACTGGTACCACTGACATCTGTTGCGTAGATGTGCTGCCCGAGTTGTCGAAGGATCAGCTTGCTTCGAATACTCGATCACAAGGACTTTTCTCATAGTTTTCCACGTATCAACGAAATTTCTGGAGCTAATTACGCCGCTGGCACGGCATGTCTTCGCACTTTGCATGCTGAAAATGCGAGACGGGGCCCGTTTGCAGGTTGAAGTCCTCAAATAAAGGACTGCTCATTCCCTAATTAAGGGTCCATGTACCCAAGTAGCATATACTTTGGCCTACTAAAGTAGTCCCTATATAGGTACTTTGGGGCCCAAGTATATACATTTGGCTACATGGACCCTTATTGTTCATTGCCAATCCAAATTTCCCCTCATCAAAGGAACCTGGGGAAACTTCGCCGCGCTCTTTCAATCCTTGCATCCGAATCCAAAACCCTAAACCCCTCCACCGCCAACCCTAAAACAACCCTAACCTTCCAACAAACCTAAGCCACAAAATCCCTAAACCACAAAATCCCTAAACCTTATACCACAAAATCCCTAATCCCTAAACCACAAAATCCCTAATCCCTAACCCACAAAATCCCTAAACTCCCAGCTCTGACGACCCGCAAGGCCAAAAGCCGGGAGACTCGGAGGTGTCGCAATGCTTCCAAAAGATGCAGCACGGCCTGATGGCTATCTTTTAATGTAGGGGCCTTACTACGACTAGAAGATGGTTTGGGGTATACTATACCTTGAATAGGGGTATATTTATAATGTCTGGAATAGGGTTGGGGGGCATGTTCTAGTATTGTACAGCTGTGAAACCTCTTCATTCATGTGTGTGCAAATGTTTTAGACGATATTAAGGGGATGAATACAGGCAACAATGAGAACCCATACCCAGGCTTAAAATTAACAAGGTTTAGAGTTCCCTGGTTCGTGGATCCGGTGATGTGGGGGCTGCTCAGGGATGGGCTGGAGGGCGTCGCCACTAGCCCAGCGCATCTCCTACGACACCGCCATGCAGTGAGAAAGCAACCTACCTGACCACTCCTGGTTGTTGATCATTTCAACGTCCTTACATAATCAGCACCTCCGAAACGGCTGCCATCCAAGACGGGCTATGGTAGCTCCCTGCGGTCGCACACAAGAGGCAACCATGCACCTCTGTATGCAGCTACGTCTACATACACGCGTATGCACTTATGTGTGTAGGTATATGCACATGCATCTCTCTTCCTGGTTCCGAGCGTTAAAAGCACTCAACATGCGTTTTGCAAAAGAATCAGCAAGCCTCGCACACCCGAAACCCAGCTTTCACATGTTCGCCCCATGAGCGGCCTCGGGGTCCAAGCGCCAGTCTCCGTAGCCACGTTGCCGCAATGCCTGTTTGGAAGGTCTGAAGACTCTTGGGCGACTGAGCTTTAAGCATGCAGTTTACATGAACAGTATCATCTTCCCTCTACTAGTAACAAGCCCCTCCGGCGAATAATGTTCGATATTGGGAATCCAGAGAGAGAATGATCTTCGATACAGGGTAGCAACTTCATGGGAGATGCCGGATGTGAATCCTGTTGCTAAAACACTATTCTGAAGTATTGCCTCCACCACTAACATTGGATATTCCGGAGCCTTGAAGCTGCTAAGGGATGAGTATGCTTAGTATCTGTTTTTCTTCGTGTCGACTATTCAGCAGATACTCCTCGGGCACCGGATGGCATGGGCTCATAGACTTAGCAGAAGCTGAATGTCACACCGGGCTTGATAACTTTGCTGATTGGGGCATTCACGGACCGCTGTGTGTAGCTATGGTTCCATGTCAATGGAAGCTACACCCAAACAGGAACAACAACGTCCACGGGAGGGCAAGATATTTAGGGCTACGAACCCCCAAACCGTCAACTGCAGAAGCCTGAACGGTAAACTCCAAAGGGCCTAAGCCCCTGAAACCTTGACCCGGAACCTGAATATCATGAAATATCTTCTCCATAGACTCTATAGACTCTAGACCCCATTATTATGCTAGAACACTTATATGTCTTACAGTAGACCTGAAAAGTAAACGTTGTGGTACTCGTTTTTTGCAACCCTGAGGAACAGCCGGTGTGTTCCAGGCCTGTAAGAGCTCCTCCAAGAAGCTCTGAGGAAGGCTAACCAAACGCATGTCTGCCTTGGGGTGTAGCGTTTTGGGGTGTAGGGTTTAGGGGTTTAGGGGTTTAGGCGTTTGGGGTGTAGGGTTTAGGGTTGGGGGTGGGGTTTAGGCTTCAGGGTTTGAGGTTATGAGAATGGTCTCTGTTGGCGCACTGATTAAACCTAAGGTACACTCTAAGGCATCTGGTGTAGTTTACTCGGCTTATCTTGGGCTGGGATTTGGATCACTTCCTCACCGTGCCCACACTCAAAGACTGTCAATCTATCCACCGGTCGTTCCACCTCTACCGAAGTACACACCAACCAAAACAGCCAAACAGCCAACCAACAAACCCCAACCAACCAGTCCACCCACCAACCCACCAACCGGCCAACCGACCAACCGCAACCCACCGACCGACTGACTAACCGACCAAGCAACCGACCAACCCACCAACCCACCAGCTAACCGACCAAGCGACCAATCAAGCCAAACCCAAACACATAACCTACAGACACACACACACACACACATCCACACCACACACGCAACCACACACACACACACACAATGGCACACACACACAGAGAAACGTGAACACATCTGCGAGGCATATGCTTGGCCATATAGACATAGTCATGGAGTCATGGACACAAACATTAACACTGACGTGTGTGTATATATGTATATATGATATATATATATATATATAGATGTAGATATAGGTATAGATATATGTATGCACACACACACTGTCTCCTATATATCTACATATATGTACACATACATATGTGTATGTATGTATCAAAATGTGCCGGTGGGAATTCGGAAAGCCGGAGCAATTGGATCCTGCGCTGTTTAGGGTGTGGCATCTTCTAGTCGACTGGCCCTACACTATATATTGGTGTGCACGGGTGAACATGGGGATTCCGTTGCTCTGGCACTGCGCACCCGTCCAGAAACTCGCACCGGCATGACCTGCTGTAGAGTCTGTGCCCTCGAACCAGGAGTACGAAGTTGCAGAAATCAGAAACAGTGCAGCGCTTCTGGGTGAAAATGTACTTCAGACTCTGGACATCGGAATACCCAACGCTACCCGGCCTATTAATGATTAGAGCCTCTAGAGCGGGATTTTCGGGCTATTCTTATGCTATGACCTGTAAGTTTCGTGCAGGAATACTAGTCAGTACTTAGACATTCGTCAGACCCCTGCAATCCCCCTTATATCATGGTCAAACTCGGCCCAGTTGCTGGCAGGCGAGACACTGTGGTGAGCACCACGATGTAGTCCTATTGCAATGAGGCTTTTTGGCCCTCTTGGCTGAGTCGCAACGTTTCATGGTACCACAGCACGAATACTCAAAACCGTCCTTGCCTTAAAGCTTGGCCTAGCACCCTGTCCACAAGACTACAGGCCATCAGAACTTTGAGAATTCTAAGCACGCAGACGGGCAGCCAAGCTAGCTCTTCTGCTTCTTCCACCACCACCACCACGTCCGCTGCCGCCGGCACCACCGCCACCGCCACCACCACCGCCACCACCACCAAGAAGACGACTACTACTGCTACTTCTACTGCTACTGCTGCTGCTGACACTGCTGCTGCTACTGCTACTGCTGCTACCACTGGCTTGCTTGCCTATTGGTCATGTCGCTTCTGTCCAGGTGCTTCTCTTCAAGGCTCCTGCGCTGAGAGACGGTCAAGATGTCTCAAGATCGTCTCCTAGGTCTGGGGCCGAAGGCTTCGGGAAACCAATCAGGGTCGAAGATCTCTGCAAGATCAAGGGCTTGGCTTAGCGATGCTTAGGGGGCTCTCCGGTCTCCGGGCTCAGGTGTTGGGAACAGTAGGGCAAGGAACTCCCCCAACCCTAAACCCTAAAAACCCTAAAGCCCTAAAAACCCTAAACCCCCTAAACTCTAAGTAGGACCCAGTGTCGCCTAGCGTTCGGACTGTGCCGATGTCAACCTGCTCGGCTTCAGCGAATGCCACGAGTGCAGAGACGGCCTGGGAGAAGACACTGTTTTAGCTAGTTTAGGGCTTGAAGGGGTTATAGGGGTTTATAAGGGTTCGGGGTTTAGGGCGCATAGGGTTTATAAGGGTTCGGGGTTTAGGGCTTATAGGGTTTATAAGGGTTAGGGGCTTAAGGGGTTCAGGGTTTCGGGGTTTAGGGGTGTTAGGGGTGTTAGGGGTGTTAGGGGTTTTAGGGGTTTTAGGGGTTTTAGGGGTTTAGGGGTTTTAGGGTTTGGAGGGGGTTATAGGGGGTTTAGGGCAGTCTAGGGATCCCTTCGAGCTATTGAGCTCCGCAGCTGAAGCATGCGACAAGAGATGCATCCGGACCTTCCTGCAAATGACTTCCAGACTTGGGCGATCGCTGCTGTTTCGTTGAAGATCTACCGTCTTCCGATCTCCACAACTGCAAGCACAGGAGCGTGTGTCCCAAAGAAGACGTGGCTCAGCTGCGATGCGCGCCTTCTGAGTGCCTGATGGATCTCTTCTGGAACACATGTGCAGAGCAGTGGTACTGTACAGAGCCGGGTGGCATATTGGGATCCATCTCGAACAACTAACCATAATAAGGACCCCCAAGGAATAGTATTGGATATTTGTTGAAGCGTTTTTGAGGCCTGTATATTAGACATCAGCAGGCCGAAACTTGTCACCAGCAGGGTCAAGGGTTTCCTGCCCTAGTAGCCCTAGCACGTCTGCGCAAGCCCAGCATGTTCGAAGGAATACCGTGGAACCTCGAAGAGAGGAGCATCCGCCACATTGCCTGGGAGTGGGTTCTGGGAGTATGTGCTGAAGCTTAGGTGAGGCCTGCAGGTTCTGACAATACCTCCGCAAGGATGGCAATGCCAATGAGCTCAATTGCGTTTGGAGCCCGGGGCAAAGGGCGGCAGCATGTGGGATGATTGCAGGGCTTGGCATTTCATCATTACCTGACACACCCGAGTGGCAAGCATTCAGACCTCGGAGAACACGTGCCAGCTGCTTGGGCGAGAGCTCGTCGACCAAGCTTTTCCTTGAGTCTGTGTGACCGCGAGATATCTTGGTGCCATAGATCTTGTGTGTGTGGCTAATGTAGGGGCCTTAATAACTAGAATAGGGTTTTAGGGTCCATGATGATACAACTATAATAAGGAAGCCCCCCAAAAATAGTATGGGTAATGATTTTGTCCCGGCCCGTTCCTGGCTTTCAGCTTGTCGAGTGGAGACTGACTCGCATGTGGTGAAAAACGTGTAGCCGAAAACACCCCTGTTGCAAAGCTCGGCGATGACGACGACCACGACGATGCAAGAGTACAGAAGCAGCAAACGCTTGCAAGCGAATCTTACATAACTAAACGAGATTATGGTGATGATGGTGATGAGAATAGTGATGATGATGGTGGTTGTGGTGTTGGTGATGACGTCGGTGATGATGTGAGGGAATACTGAAGTAATGGCAAAACGGGTGACACTGATTGTCATGGCGATGGCCTTGATGATGGTGGTGATGCTGATGATGCAGGCAGCAAGGTGCGGTTGTGACAAGCATCATTGCTACTAGCGACAAGCAACATCACCGTCGACATTACGACCACCCAGCATCATGATGACAACGTACATGTGAATCTTTTGGCTTTATTGTCCGTCTCTTCTTGCTTCGGACCTCCTGTTGTTCCAGCTTCGTTTTCTTGGTGGAGTAGGAGTAGTTCCTGGCGGTCTCTCCTGGTTTGACAGCGGGGCGTCAGCTGCTGCGAAATGGCCGGAATCAGCTCGGGCACGGCGTAGGAGACAGGTGAAAAGATCAGCAAGGCCACCTGGGGCACGGGTTGCCTTAAAGGAAACTATATAAGGAGTTCTATAAGGCTTACTATAGGGGTTCCTGTATCGATTCAGATGCGGGAGAGTCCGAACATGTGAGTTCAGGATCTGGCATCTCCATTTTGGCGTCAGACATGCCGGTGGTCCTAGGGTACTCGACGGGAGGTTGAGCCAAGAATACCGCGGCGATATTGCGAGTCCCAGAGCTCAGGGCTAGAAGAGAGAGTGGATGGGTGATTTCCTCGAACTGCGGAGCAACTGCAAGCTTGAAGGTTCAGCGAAGTGTCGGAAATGAGTTTTGCCCATCTCAGGTTTGCTTCTACCTCTTATCTTTCTTCCCACTGCTCCAGCCTTTTGAAGTAGAGATGATTGCAAAAGGAGAAATGTATTCTGAGCCCTCGGCCGATTTTGTTTTTGTATGACATAAGGGCATGGCAATGTTTCCTGTCTGCCGGTAAGAGGACATGCAGAGGACATGAAGGAAGAGAGTGCGAGTCTGTTTGCCGGCACCTTCCCATACTCAGTGCCGAGGGGCAGACACCTCATGCGCGCCCATGTCCCTCACTTTGGACTGCAGGGTGTCCGCCAGGTCGGCAATGAAATCGGTCTCGGCTGCAGAGGCCTTGGCAAAGGACTCGGCCAAGGTACAAAGGTCTCGCGGTCCGAAGTCCAGCAAAAAGGATCGTGCGGCAGGCATCAGGTAGTCTTTGAAGGTGTCGTTATCGGACCCACCTTCACAAAGCGCGGCTGCAAGCTGCACCACAGCCCTTGGGGTGCAGAGGTGCACTTGGTGGTGCACAGCCCTATCGGCCATCTCCAGGAGTTTTGGAGGGGTGCTTCGCAGCGCCTGAAGCCCTGCAGCTGCTGAGGCGATCTCGTTCACTGGCAAGGCCTCACCTTGCACGATGCACTGTGCCACACCTTTAGCCAGCTGCACTCCACCAGAACTTCGCAGCTTGACAAGGGCCGGGACCAAGGTTGCAGCAGACTTCGGGGGCAGCTCTTGACAGCGAAGCTCCAGGGTGGAGACCAGCTTCTGTTGCAAAGCCAAGCCCACCTTGGACGCTGAAAGCTCCGCAGAAACAGCAAGGCTCGCCAACACGAGGCTTGTCTGGGCAGGGCTCAGGTCGTCGAGCCGGTCTTTGGCCACTCGCACCAAGGTGTCGGCTGCCATGGCTGCTGAGCTCGCAAGAGCATTTCCAGAGCCCAAAGCCCCGAGGCGGGCCAGGCCACTCATGGCCGCAGGGAGGACCCAAACCTCAGTGCCTGGCATGTGGTCGCCAAGAGTCGTCAGCATGGGCGGCAACCGCTTGTCCCGAAGTATCGGCAGTCGCTTTGAGCCTGTGGCCTGTTTGGCCAGAAGCTGCAGCGACATTGCCAGCTGCCTGGGCGACGGATTGATTCGAGGTTGGTCCTAATTATTATTTGGGCCAGTCATGCACTGTCAAGAAACCAACATAGCAACACTCGGGCAACCTTGACACGCACGTATTTCTCTTATGCTAAGCTTTCTGTTAGCACAACACGAGCCGACT
This sequence comes from Symbiodinium necroappetens, assembly GCA_905231915.1. Classification (NCBI taxonomy): domain Eukaryota; class Dinophyceae; order Suessiales; family Symbiodiniaceae; genus Symbiodinium; species Symbiodinium necroappetens. The sequence continues at coordinate 27,643 of CAJNJA010051364.1, forward strand.
GAGCAAAACAGCACTCACACATACATGGCCATACATGCTCCAGAGGCAGCATATGTAATCATCCGCCCGACGACTTTTCCAGTCAGTGCTGCGTGACAAAACCGCAGCAAAGTGCCACAAGTGACGACTATAGCCCCTTGGAGACCTGCATATGTCTGTAAGTCTTCATCACACGCTTTTTAGGTTGATAATTATGAAAGGGTTTGAGGGTATATTACCATAGTAGCAAGTGTTTATTTCATACTAGTCTCAAGGAACCCCCAAAAACAGTAGTGGTAGTATTTAGGCCCCAGTATAAGAGCGAAAATCTGAAGCCAAAGGTGCCCCAATCGCCGCGCGCGCTGCGCAGAATCGGTTTCAACTCTCACTGCCTGCGTAAAGGAGTCAGGGTTTAATATTTGGGGTTTAGTTTAAAAATGAGAGGTTGGGGTTTGCTTGTGGTTTAGGGTCTAAGGATCAAGGATTAGGGATTCGGGGTTAGGGTTCAGAGAGGAAGGGGCAAGGAAGTCAGAGCTTCTGCACATTCGTTGGAGTTCCCATCATATAGTAGTGCAAATCATTCGCAGCCCAAAGACATCAAAAGACACATGTTATTAGTGTATAGTATAAAAAGTATATATTATAATATATCATCATAAAATGGACGCACATGCGTGGACCTGCTTACCACTTGTCTGTTCGGGAGACCTATAGCTATTCGCAGATGCAATGTTGCCAGCTCCCTTTGTTCCACAAACACGTGTTCTAGTGTGGACTGGTTCCTATACTGACCGTAAGAGATCGGACTCCAAACAAACAAAGATCCTGAATAGTAGGATACTTGAGGCCATGACCCCGAAATACAAGACCCCTAATTTGTCTGTTGACATCTACTTCGACGCTCATGGACGGATGTGCAATGTGTGAGTAGCTGTTCAAGACAATGTTGTTTCTCCTCGTACTTGGTCATGAAAGAACGAAATGACCCTAATGCCTCCGACAGAAGCAATGCTGAAGGCAACAGGGCCTGTAAATTCTAAGGAATATAGAGGTCGGAACATTTCGAAATTGTATGATTCCTGAGCGTTCTGATGGTTAACTATAACATATTTCAAAGCCCCATTCTAAGCACCAAACTATATTCCCCAAAATATTCAGCTCTCAAGCCTCCACAGCCCGTGCACCGAGGGCCAAGACCTTTTGCAAAGGATGACTTCCTAGTTTTAACACAAATCTGGGAGCGTTTGATGCTTTAAGGTTAAGAACAGTCGGGCTAGCGAGGAATTGCAGGAATGTGATACCTGTTTTGTGGGGGACTTCATGAATCAAGTCAATAGCCAGTTCGGCAAGAGATTTGGAATGACTATGCACACTTGCAGGGTATTGGCTTGATAGGCCTCTAAAGGTACATTCCACAGTAATTTAGGGCAAATTTTGTTTTTTGGTTCAGGCCGTGCCGGGATGTTGTTTGGTTTATCATTTAGCTGCACACGCCAACACCCCGAAGCCCTGAAACCCAAGCGTCCAAGACACCCAGACCTCGCATCCCACAAACCTCTTCGCTTAGCAATACGGCATTCAGCTCGCGGAGAGATGAGCCCAGCATTCTCACATGCAGAAAGCCGACAAACCCCTGAAGCGCGCCACATTCCTGTTCGGAAAGCGACACTATTCAGGTTCTGATAACACGTGTATTCAAGCTCTCGCAAAAGAAATAACATGTGCTTAGCTCGATCACACAAATCTCCCAGTCCCCTTCCCAAGCACTCAACTGCTGGCGCCTCCCCTGCACTTCGCGCCGAGTGGAGACGCTCGGCCACAGCAACAGCATGCTCTGGAAGGCCTGGCACCTGCGACAAGGGCACGGACGAATGTGATGGTTAAGACTAAAGGTAGGACGATTAATTCTCAAGGCGAACATGACACACACAATAAGAACAGAATCAGAACGACTGACTGAAGTGAAGATTAACAAGAAGAAGACGATGATGATAACACTGACGAGAATGATGGTGATTGCCGTGATGCCGCTGATAAATCTAGTGATGCTCCTGGCGGCATTGTTGGTGGCTGTGGCGGAAGAGGACGAGGAGGAGGAGGAGGAGCATGTCGCAGCCAATAGCAGCCCACCCTGCTTGCGTACCAAGATGTAGTTGCCGAGGCAAACTCCGCCAAAAACACAGGCGATCCAGGTCCTACCTGTGAGAAAGCGCTCGTAGCTACTGCGCAGCAAAAGCTTTTGGCTGTCCCTGGGTGTCTCGTCCAGAAAAGTCGAAGAGAGGCAAGAAACCAAGCGTCGTCTCGGTTGGAGCTGTTCCTTGACTCGCCTTGTGTAAACATAAAAGTATATGCTGGAGAAAAACACTGTGGCATAGTCGGCTCACCATCCGCTTGTTTCGCAACACTAGGTCACTAGGCCTAGGCGTAACCCAAGTACTGCTCCCTCCACCGCGCGGAAATGTTGAAGGAAACCCTACCGCTTACCTCCAGCCCGTCCAGAACTTGCTGTCGAAGGAGGCCCGGGAATTGGGGCCCGGCAGGGCAGTCCACAGAAGCACGGGGCTCCGAAACACTTTCAAATAGTTCAAGCAGAAAGAGCTGCGCCCGAAGCTTGGTTAGCACAGCGAAGATGCCTTCTGTGAACCGCAGCGGCAACAGCAACAGCAACAGC
>CAJNJA010051364.1:30411-55619 GCA_905231915.1 Symbiodinium necroappetens
ACAACAACCAGAACCAGAACCAGAACCAGAACCAGAACCAGAACCAGAACCACAACAAGCACAAGCACAAGCACAAGCACAAGCACAAGCACAAGCACAAGCACAAGCACAAGCACAACCACCGCAACCGCAACCGCAACAACTACATAGACAAAGAAGGAGGCAAACGAGCAAAAAAGAAAGAACGACAACGACGTCTGGGAAGTTTCTCTTTGGGCGAGTTGGGGATTTAGAAACCCTTTATGAAGCTCTGCCAGGGCACTTCCAAGCCCTCCAAGAGCCGCGACTGAGGAGGATCAAGCTCCCGGATCCTCGGCTCGGATTGATTTCGGGTCTTCTTTAAGGTATAGGGTTTAGGGTGCTTCGCAGGTTTCTTTGCAAAGAGGCGGATAAATTATGATAGGGGGCATTAGAAAAGGGTCCTACTATACCTTACGGTAAGTAATTTTGGCATTGAGGGTCGTTCTCACAAGGGTCCTACAGTTGCTGAGGTTTCTGGAGGCTCGTCGGATAGTTGCTTCCACAAGATTCAAGCCCAAAACCTAAAAACCCGAAATCCCAAATCCCTGCCCCTTTGGCTCTGGAAGCCCTGGAGCCCTCGGTTTTGGAGGTTAGGAGGTTCTTACGCTTGTGGAGTATGTGCGGTCCCTGTTTTCCGGCAGTCTCATAGTCATAGCTAGATGTGGACTCCAGAGCTGGGATAGCTCGTCACCCACATCATCCTTTGAAGGAGACTTGGGCGACTACTCCCATGCTAATGGGAGACTGCCAAGTACGAACCTTAACCCTAAACTTCAAAACTATCCAAATCTTGTAGTGCCCAATCAAAAAAACGTATAGAGAACGCAGGACAACTACTTCGAAGTCCCTGCCAAACCCGACAAGGCATGCTATCCTGAAAGTCAAGGGCCTCTAACAGCGAGTTTACGCATCTTTGACAAATCTATCGTAAAGCAGACATGTCATGTATGTGACTGGTGTCCTGTTTGATGTTTGATGACACACACACATATACATATGCCTATATACATAAATAAAGATATATATATATATATAACACTGTCAGACGCGTGTCCTTGTTTTACCCTGCTACATCACCAAGGTATGTTCTTAGTTCTGGCACTTGTCCATAAACTTCAGCCTCTTCTGTATGTCTTTACAAACCTGCAAGCTGGTTGCCATGACATGTAGTGGGCCATCTTACTGTTGCTGCATGGCACTGTCCTGCCACTTGCGCTTATCGTTGAGCTTTCATGGTTGATGTGGACACACGGAGCAAAACCTTCCCGTCTGTCCAGGAGCGAAATATTCCACAGTTGATTCGCGACACCACAGCTCAAAGCCTTCAACCAACAGGCCTCGCTGGCGGTTGCAAATGTCTGTCTTGTTGCTGTCCTAGACAATGTCTAACTTGGAGTTTGAAACTCGCACATCCCCCCCCAAACAAAACGGCTCAAGAAGGCCAAGTATCTGTGGTTCCTCGGGAGCTTCTTTGACAGCCGCGCCATGCTCAGGCATGAATCCCGCGGCATCACCAAACTCCTTGAGATGGGCTTAGGAACTTAAGGTTGAGGACTTTCGTATTTGGGAACTTAAGGCGTCGAGCCTTCGTATTTTTCGGAACTTAAGGCGTCGAGCTTCAGCGCTTTAGGAGATGAAGGTTTAGAGCGTTCGCATTTAGGAGCTTAAAGTGTAGAGCTTTGGTATTCAAGAACCTGTGTAAGTTGTAGAGCTGTCGCAGTGAGGAGTTCAAGCTCTCGGATTGATGATTCGTGAACTTAACGTTTTGGGGTTGCGGATCAGGAACTTCAGTTTTGGGGGGTTGGGGCTTTGAAAATTAAAAAAATGCGTATGCAGTGTGTCGCAGCTTCGGATTTGGAGCGGGGCCTAGGCTTGGGCGTGCCGGGTTCAGGGCATTAGGTTATGGTCCTATAGGGAGTTTGTAGAGCTTGGCTGATTCTGACCGTATTACACCATTGCCCTGCCTGTGGCTCCTCAAACTCGAACTTCTAGTCTGTTGCAGTAGGTACCTTGAAGAAATGCCTGCTTTCTTCATGTCTTTATCAGTTGGATCGACTTAATTAAACCGGGTAACTACAAGACTTGGTTGCCTAGTTTCATGTTCTGTGAGAGTTGTATACGGCTCTAAAGCCTGCAGAATCTATAGGTTTTCTTTCTTTATCAGGCTCTCAGAGTGCTTTTTTCAAGGAAAAGGTGAACAGCGCGACTGCTTTAAGGTGCCAGCCCTCCACATAGCTTAAGAAGGCCAAGTACAATTCGTAATTTAGAGCCATTTTCCCGGAATGACAGCCTCTACAGCTGCCGGAATCCTAAACCCCAAACCCTAAACTCTACTTCTCCCCACCGAAACCCTCGTCGCAGCCGGGCTTCGCCGTGGCCGCTTGACAGGGCCTCAGCTCAGTCGTTTCAGCAACCGTTATAGGGTTTGGGGCTGAGGGTTTAGTTCGATTAAGGTACGTATGACGGCCGCGGCAATCCTTAAATGGAAACCCAGTAGCTGAGTACGTGAGTAGGCATTCAGGTTTAGAGGCGTTTTGAAACCATGGCTATGGTCCCTGGTGGGATACAAACTCTCTACAACAACTGCTAGAGGTAGGTACTTCAACAGGTATCCAAACGGATCAAATAGTCTTTTAAAGTGAGGAGCCTTATTTCTGAAAGAGAAAGCACCAGATTCAGTCCAGGATGCGCTTCAATCTCAAAAAGATGACACACACAGATCACCGCACGCAAAACACAAGCAACCCAGTCCCAAAGCAAACCCGGTCCTAGCGACCAGAGCATGCTTGGCTCTTCCACCGGAGGTATGTTGCCATAGGGTTTAGGGTTTCAGGTTCAGGATCTCGCTGAAATGGCACATAACAAGAAGCGGTCTGATGATCAGAGTAATTCAGAAGAGTCACAACTACAAAACTCCAAATAGTCACGAGCTGAACGTGATCGAGTACCGCAACATCCTAAGTCAATCAGCTGTACAACTGCAGTGCATCAATGATTCAGTAATTTGTCGCCGACATTTCCCAGAACAGCAGTGGTGGCGAAACCAATCGGCATTACATCATGGAGCTAAACATGATGCTAACCCTCCTGACAATGCTGATGACCAGAAAAAGACAAACCGCAGACCGACTACGACTGAGCCTAATAGGAATGATAGAAATAATCAAACGAGCAGCAGGAGCCCATCTACAAACACAGACCTCCTAAACCCGAAACCCCAAAAACTTCTGTCAAAGAGACGAGAAACCCACTAAACCCCCAAACCCTATATGTACCCTGACCCTTACACCCCAAATCCCGAAAGCACCAAATCACAAGACGGCCGCCACCTCCTTCTCCTCAGCCCGCTCGCGCTGCTCGCGGCGGCTAGGAAGCAGGTGTCTCGGTAAGTCGGTGCGACGATCCGACAGGCCAAGAGCTTGTAGGTTGAAATGTTTTGGGCGTTAGGCTTTCAAAGCTTTGCAGGGTCGGGTTGTGAAAAAGAGGACATAGACGTTCCAGGGCTTGGGGTACATCTATCTGGCTTAGGCATTCAAGGGCTAAGCGGAAATTTCAGGTGCTCGGAGGGAAAGTGTTGGAGGCGGCGGGAAGTTGAAGGCGCATCTGGGCATGTTCGTATTTTGGATTGGCTTCACCATCGAGGGTTTCACGATTATGCACTTCACAAGAAAAAACCGGCACTGAGTCCGACAACACTTGAAGAGTCTAGTCTCCGGCTCCGCGCACTTCGCGCGGCCTTCTGTCTCTGCTGCTGTGCTTCTCGCACCTGCATTTTGCAGAGGTGACTGACTAGGCTCACGTCGCAGCCCTGCAAGTGTAATTCTATTCATATCAGACAGGCAACCTACGAGTTGATGCGATGCAGGACCCGTATACCCCCGTTCTGTGGCTGAGTCTTGGCCTTGTCTCCTGTGGGTATGTTTTGATTGCAAAGTCTGGTGCACATTCATGCTCAAGCTTCGGAACTCACGCCTCAAGATCTGTAACAAGAGAAATCGTCAAGACGACGATTCTGACGCAGTTTCTGCTCCTGAGCAGTATACTGATAGCTTACACGGAGGCTGATGACGATGGTGATGACGACGACGATATTCATGATGGTTGATTGAATGCTTGAATCATTGAATGATGGCATGATTGAGCTTTTGAATGAACGAATGAATGGAATGGAAAGCAATCCAATGCAATGAAACGAAATAGCGACTGAGTGAATGCGTGAGTCAGTGAGTGAGTGAGTGAGTGAGTGAGTGAGTGAGTGAGTGAGTGAGTGAGTGAATGATGTGGAAATGAAATGAATGAACGGTTGAAAGGAATGAATGAGATGGAATGAATGGAAGAGAAGGAATGGATGAATGATTAAATGATTGACTGACTGACTGCCTGACTGACTGATTGATTGTAATGCTTTAAGAAGCATATGCAGCAAACATAGATAATGGAGGTTGGTGCTGTTGTTGATGATGATGATGTTGTTGTTGGTGGTGGTGGTGGTGGTGATGACTCGGGCCATCCCCGTCTCTGTGCACTTCTTCACAACCCGACATCCCAGGCAGTAAACGTCTAGCCGTTTAGGCGCACCAAGCTTTAAGTTCCACGCCCGGCGCCCCAAACCCCAAATCCTGAAACTCCCCCTCCGCCCCGCACTAACCTCACCTCTTCCCAGAAGGCGCGTGGCAGCTCCTCAGCACCAGGCCGAGGTGCTCCGCTGGCGAAGCGGCGAAAGGCTCGGGCCCACATGGCGCCATGGTGCAGGGCTTGTAGAGTCCAAGATGCCAGTGAGGCATGCTGAAAGTATGTCAGGCATGAGGACTCTGAGCTTGTGATCGGATTGTTTGGGGGGTGCGGCGGGATGTTGGCATAGATTGAAAAACTTCTTGAGCGAGCGTGGTGTAGGGAGTTTGCGGCTGATGTGCAAGCGCTCGGGCCCACTATGTTGAGTTGGGATCGGGTTCCCGGTTGCAGGGCAAGTCACCATAGTATTCATGGACGTGACGCAGACAGGACGTGCAACCGATCTCCTTGATCGGATGGTGGAGAGCTCGAGACTGGAACTGCTGCACATTGTACTCTACTCAAGCTCTGTTTGGCTTTTCCAGGTGCCCCGCGAGCAGACTCTTGGCCAGTCGATGAGCTCCATATGCGAGTGCCCGAGACATGACAGAGCGACGCCATCACAGTTCAGAGGACATATGCACACCGCTACCAGTGGCAGACACTCGATGCCCTAAACCCTAAACTCTAAACCCCTAAACCCTAAACATTGAAGACATAGGGTCTTGAAACTCGGAAGCATTAAAGACATGCCAGGTCCAAAACATTGGCCGCTGCTGATCTGATGTCTTTTATCTTGTAACTGACACGAAAAGAAAGCCCTGAAGCAGTGAAGCGGAGCTTTAATGGAGGGGTCTTAGTAATTAATTTGGTATGATATACTGTACTTATAATAAGGAACTCCACAACAGTGTAGGAAATTATATAGGCTTCTATGTTAGCCCATCACACGTCGTGGCCTGCAGTGGCACTGGCGGGCCCGGAGTCAACACCTCAACTGCTAACAGATGTTGGGTTCATCTTGGGCTTTGCAAAGTTGGGTTTAGGCCGAAGACACCGCAGCAAACACATGGAACGAATCGAAGCACCACGTCTTGAGAGCTAGAATCTAGGTTCTCGGTCCAAAGCCGGGGCACAAGCCGCTGAAACCTCAAATCACAGCACCTTCCCACCTCGTGGCCACGACCGCTTTGTCCCAGCCCCAGTCGTGGGGCGGGAATCTTGGTGGTTCACTTGCGCTTCAAGGCTTCGGTAGGGTTTCGAGGTCGAGGGTGAGGCACCTCTCAGTGTACACAAGGGTATACTACGAAGGCAACCTTGTCAGGGGGGTCCTTCAGCTCTGGCTAGGCTAATCGTGGTGTCCGGTGGTCAGCGGAGTTGCATATCACCAGGCACAAGATGGCCATTGAACGCTTTAAAAAATAAGTAGTGGCAGCAGTGGCGATTGCTGGGTTCCTTCCGAAGTATCTGGTGATTGCTGGGTTCCTTCTTGCACATGCGAAGTATCGTGAGCCGTCGCTGGCGCCTGGGCAGAAGGCTGCCACGACTACGCAGCTCCTCCGAACAACTGCGGCTTTGAACCCTTCCCAAGCTCGTGCTCTTGCACAAATCTTGAAGCCTCCTCCCAATCCCCACAGACATGTTGTTGCTAGGTGTATATCTCGGACACTCTATAGGCCCTGGACTCCAAGAACTCCAAAGCAACATATGCACAGCTCACACTTAAGGCACCGGATCCCTTCTGGCCAAGCTGGGGGCGTCGTCATCGTCATCGTCCAGAAGTCCCTGAGGTAACTGGGGCCTCCAGCGTCATCAGCCCGTCGATGAACCGAGCTTGGTTCAAAGTAAGTTTCCGGTTTGGGCGGTTGGATCAGCTATGACTAGTTGGGCTCTTTAACCTTCGTCTGAATGTCCTTCATGGGGGTCAGAGGCCTGGGTTTATTGAGGGTTTGGGCTTTGGGGTGAAGCCACAAAATTGCTAAGGCATGCTCGAAGCACGGTTCCATCCACCGCTTCCAAGACTCCAAGACCTACCGCGTGCACCTTTCAACCTCTGATGCCTCAAGGCCACACGAGACCAGAAGGGCGGACGAATTCTGGAAAGCTCCTTGCAACCGTCAGTAAAGGATCTAGACTGACAGATGGTTTAGGCTGAAGGCCGAGAAAACTACAAACAACTACACACTTCTCGAAAGATCGCAGCGATTCACACCTCCCCGACTCAGGCTGAAACACTCCCGAAAACATCAAGCCCCTAAACCCCCAAACCCCCCAAGCAACTAACGCACAAAGCCCCAAAGTCCCAAGCACAAACACACAACAGCAAAGTACAAAACCTCTGAAACGTTCACGGCCTGGCTTCTACTTCATCTTCCAGGAGTCCTCCGAGAGAGATGGACGGGGGGATCCGGCCGAGTGTAAGGGCCTCAGACTGTCATTCGATATCCAAAACTGTATCTAGTGTGCACGTATGCATGTATAGGAGTATGTATATCGGTATATCGGTATGTCGGTACGTAGGTATGTAGGTAGCTGGGTAGGTCGGCAGGGAGGGAGGGAGGAAAGAAGGGAGGGAGGAGGGGAGGTTTGTAGGTGGGTATGTAGGTAGGTATGTCGTAGGTATGCCGATGTATGTAGGTATATGTGCAGTATGTAAATGTATGCATGCATGCATGCATGCATGCATGCATGCATGCATGCATGTATCATGTACGCATAGTAAGTTTTTAGATCGAAAAACTGACAGGTAGATAGATAGATGATTGGATGGATGGATGGATGGATGGATGGATAGATGGATGGATGGATGCGGATGGGTGGACAGGGAGATATGAAGATAGCTGGCTATATGCAGGTAGAAAGTCGGTTGGATTGTTTGACAGACAGATGGGCAGATAGATCGATGGATAGGTAGGTAGATGGATACATAAATAGATGGGATAGATAGATATAGAGATACATAGGTGATATTTAGGCAGATAGACAGACACACAGACAGACTGTCTGTCTGTGTCTCTGTCTCTGTCTCTGTCTCTGTCTCTGTCTGTGTCTCTGTCTCGGTCTCGGTCTCAGTCTCTGTCTCTGTCTCTGTCTCCGTCTCTGTCTCTGTCTCTGTCTCTGTCTCTGTCTCTGTCTGTCTGCCTGTCTGCCTGCCAGCCAGCCTGCCTGGCTGTCTGCCTGCTATCTGTCCATCTGTCTGCCTATCTGTTTATCTATTGGCCTGTACGCGTAACTACCTATCTAGCTATCCGCCTGTATATCTACAGTATCTGTCCAATGTATTTCTTTACCTATGGGTCTATCTATCTAGCTATCTGTATGTCTATCTGTGTGTCTATGTGCCTGTGCATTTATCTATCTATCTACCTATCTATCTATCTATCTATATATCTATCTACCTGCGTATCTCCGTAGCTAGCTGTCCACCTGTCTACCTGTGGATAGACCTACCTATTCAGCTGAGGGCGAAGGGTCGCGAATTCCTGATCTTGTTACATGGCTGGTCAGCTAGTGCATCAGCATACATTCGAAAGTATACCCAAGCTGCATACACACAAGGATGGTGTGAGATAGAGCAAGCTTCACATGGTTCTGAGGAGCAGCAGGAAGATGCGATACCGATGCTGCTGTAAGGTCCTGATCAATGCAAGAACTTCTCGCCGTCTGTAGCATGTACGGGTACATCGTCATATCGGGCCACAACGCTCTGCTGAAGCATGACTGATGCTACTTCCTGACAAGACAAAGCTAGCTACTAAGGAATAGCACATACTGCAACTTAACCTCCACAAACATGGCAATAGTGCTTTAAACGCAGGCAGTGACGGTACAACACCACAAAGTACTTGTACTATTTCCCTCTGGGAAAGGAACGGTTCCCCCGCTCTGTCTTAAGCCGAAGCCAGGCCGCAGCCCCAGTAAAATCAAGAACTGCCCACCAACCTCCAGTGGCGGTAGTCGAAGCAGAAAGCCTCTGACTCAATCGTGCGGCCGGACCCAGGAAAAGGAAGCAATGAAAGGTGCTAGAGTTCCCTAGGAGGTAAGATCTAGACATCTATATATATATATACACACACAAACATAGACATGTACGTAGACATATACACATAAAACTCTAAAGTATGTCTGTATATATATATATATGTGTGTGTGTACGTGTATAACTGACTATAAATGAATAAATGAATGAATGCATGCATGATTGAATTAATTAATGAATAAATGAATGAAGGAATGAAGGAAATAACGAACGAACGAATGAATCAATGAATGACTGAACGAAGGAAGGAAGCTATGAAAGAGTGAATGAAGGAATGAAATAATGAATGAGTAGTTACATATATGCACAATTAGACAAACATATATATATATATACATACATACATACATATTACAATATGCGTAGTATGCACACATTCTAAATAGATAGGCATATCTACACTATTCAGAGTTGGTAGTGCGTGAATGCAGGTCCATCTTGGTGATTCAAGGGCCTACGCCAGCACCTCTTCTGGAAGGTCTGATACTACACAAAACTAGAACAAATTACAAGCAGGGGATGCACAACATGCCAAAAATAGCCCTTGGCCTTGGGTTCTGGGGTCGTCCTGGGATGAGTAAAGGCCCTGAACCTAAACCCCTCAATGGCTTTTGAAAAAAAAAGGAGGTGCATCGATCTTCGCATCAGAACTTTAAGAGCTTAGAGCATTCATGCCTTTGTTTGGTTTTGAGGTAGACTTTGGTCACTGAAATTGGCACCGTAGAGCAAAGCTAGCAATGGCAACGAAGACCATGCTACCATACCAACATCACCAACATTATCACCATCGAACACCATCATCGAAATCATCATGATGAGGATCATCATGATCACCGCCAACGTTGTCACCTCCAGCGCGATGACGTGATGCACACTGATATTGAACAATAACGACATCTGCAAACGACGGTAACATTGGAGCGGCAGCAACCCCGCTCATGATCATAGGAGCTTCTGCCACACCAAGGTCGGCACTTGCTTTCGTGGTTGAAGGTGTTGGGCTCAAACATCTTTGGCTTGGCCTTCCGTGAGGAGGGGATGCTTGAGGATACCACTTGAGTTTCAGGGCCTGTCCTTGCAAGTGTTGCTCCTCAACGATGGCTGGCCACTCAACTAGCTCGGGAAAAGTAGGAGGAAAGATCATGCGTGTGCGTGACTCCGGCCCTACGTGACCCAGGACTCTTTCGAAGATGCATCGTGAGAGCCTGCCTGGCCTCCAGCGAAGGTACACCGGAGGGCATCGGCAGGGTAGGGCCAACCTGAAGGGTCAGAAGTCCTATGTCATGCTATATGTAACTGCGGCCCATGGCCCCCCACGTCCACCTTCATCTAAACCAATCAGGGCCGAGGGCTCGAAGATAGAGACGTTCGTGATACAATGTAGAAGCATCTCTTGAAGACCAAGGCCAAATGGAAACCTTAAGTTATCAGGCCCAGGACTGAGAAAACCTCCCATGATCATACGATTCGTTCTATTGCGCCTACAAGCCAAGGAATCAACCCCCGCAACGTCAGGGGCTCTTCGCTTCAACCGGTAGGAGTGGTTTACGGTGGCTTGCTGTCGTCTCAAAAGCACTTTCTACCTCTGGAGGCTTCACATCATGGTAAAATAACACTACATAACTGCATGTGAACAGATATGAAATAGTACATTGTGGTACATTACAATGTAGTAGGTTTGTGCAGTAGGTTATAGTATAGATTCTGGTATAAATTATCATGGTATATGTAAGCTCAACACACACACACACACGCGCGCGCACCCGCCTGCCAGTGATATGGCGGGTAGCCCTGCATAGCCTTGCGGGATCACTGGAGGATTCGGGCCCCAAGGCACGTCTATGGACTTCTAACTACTTCGAGCAGCGTTTTGGGGATGTGGGGTTCGTATACTTAACTTGAGGAACCCTATAGTTGAATATGGCAACCTTGAGCCCTAAACCCTCTAAACCCTGAGTTCTGGGGATGCGTGAGAAGTATACTTAGTATACCGATCATATTGAGGAACCCTGGAAGGATATTGGTAACTATTCAGGCCCCTACGGTAGCGCATTGGGGCTTTGGCGGGGAGGCATAGAGCTTTGGCAGTGAGGAGTTGCTGTAAGCAGTAGCCTTGAAGATCCCCTCACACGATGCGTTGCGCTCCGACAGTCCCTCTTTATACTGAGTTCCGACTACCCTTCGACTTTAGAGCCTCCTTTGGATAAGAGAGGCTGCTTTACTCGTGCTACATGGCCGAATCATTTTCAAACGACGTCTATACGTGTTCGAAGCTGAGCGAATCGAACCCTCGGCAACGTATCCATGGATACCACTAGAGAAACGAGTAGTAGTACTTGTATGACAGTGACAATGATGCTAGCAATCCAGGAAGGCGCCATAAGGGCATTTGTAGGCTTCATTGCTTGTATGTTCATATATGCAAAGAGTATCCTGAACCCAAAACCTTCCCGAAGCCTAGACTCGAGCACCTCAGCCCATCAAGGTGTGCAAGGCGGATTCGCGGCTTGCACTTGTGAACCTACTCCCTAAGCCTCCGTGGCTCACGACTGATGGTGTTCCTGCACTGAGGGTCTGAGAGACTCGTTCTGCACCACTGTGAGAGGACCGCCTCAAGAATGATAAACCAGGACCCCAAAGCCACACCTAAAACTCAAACTCCACCGAAACTCTGCGAACTTGTTCTTGGCCCTGCCTGTTCAGGGTAGTGTTTCCACGCCTGGTAGTCGACCTGCTCGTGCATTCCTCGGGAGCAATGCGTGCATCACGGATGACAGACTGCAAGACACAACCTCCGAATGTCTGACGTGTTTCGTTATGTTCCCATCACCTAGCATCGTGATCTTGCTGCTTGACCGTTGTCGTCGTGATAGTAGCAGCAGCAGCAGCTGCAGTGGTAAGAATCGTCGTCAACTCATACTGCTGACCGCAAGCATCATGAAACCTCTTGGACTGCCTGCACCTTTTGCGCATGCTCCTCAGACAAGTGACAGAAGGTGACACCTGATGTCGGAATAAAGAAGTATGCAAAGTGCATTCAAGTGCTACTAGTAGATGCTGAGGGCACTGGCCGCCTGAGTTCCACGAGGTCTCGGCCCTGCACAAGATCTGCTTCGACTGAAGGAAGGTAAGACTTAGGTTGAATCGAAGACTTTCCGACTTCCGGCCGAACTGAGGGCTGGGTCGAAGAATGACCCATATGTAACATAGGGGCGATACTGGGGAGAATAAGGTTTTGGGGTAGATCATACTAAGTATAATTATAATAAGGGGCCGCAATTTCATACTTATTGCTAATATTTAGGCCCCTACATTATCGGTACCCAGGGAAGACGAGTCTAGGGTCGTGCCTCGCGTCGTAGGTCCCCCAGCCATAGCCGGGATCCCACATCCTCGGCGCGACAGGGCGGGGGAGTGTCGGGGCTCACGGGTTTCCAGGTCTGAGTTTATGGTCTATGGAGTTCAATGGAGTTCAAATAATACATAAGGCTTTAGGGTTTAGGGTTTAGGGTAGTTTAGGGCTTAGGGTTTTGGGGTTTAGGGTCTAGGCCCGTTTAGGCTTCAGGATTTAGGGGCTTGGGGGTTTCAGGGCTCTACGTCCAGTCTCGGAACAGGGATTTGAATGCAGACATGCAGGCCAAGAAGTGCAGTGGGGGTTGGAACGGAAGCCCCCCCCCCCCGGGATCTCAGTGTGCCTTGGGTACACTGCAATCTGCAGGTCGTAACTGTCGAATCACCTTTGTTAGACATCCTTGACCTGAAGATCCAAACACACAAGCTTTGTGGGTTTGAGCTCCGACTTCCTCTAATCGCAGCCTCCGAGACCTCTGCGAGAGTCTCCACGAAGGTCATCCCCTCCAGCATAAAAAAAACTTCTGAAATGACCTTAAACCCGGAACCAGGGCTCACAACACCGCAGAAGCTGTGTCGGCGGCCAATCTCCAGAGTTGGACCAATCCTCTCCCGGTGCCAGCATCGCGAAAGATGCCTCAAGACAGACTGCAGTCGACTGCAGGCTTCGTGGAGAAGGCTATTTTGGCTCTAATATAGGGGCCTCAAAAATAAGAAGAGGGTTTTGGGGCCCATTATACTACAGTTATAATAAGGAACCCCCGAAATAATATAGCTAATTATTTTAGGCCCCAAGATTACAGCGTTCACTGGCCGGAACACTTCTATGGTAAGCCCAATTCAGGTGCAGCATGCAGTGAGTTGGGGGCCTGCTTTTGGGCTCGTGGCCCCGCAGGACTCAGCGGACGAGGTTACCGTTTAGGGTTTAGGGTTTGGGGTTTAGGGTTTAGGGTTCAACAGCTGTTGAAGTGGACTATCGGGCTTGGCTCTGCTCCCTTAAGTACTTGCCATTGTCTGCGCATAGCGGCAGAGGGCCTTGGAACAGTGAGCATGCATGCAAACAACTTGTAAGACCTGTTGCGTATCGTAGTCAAATAACATAATATAACATAATATAATAAACGGCATCTGCAAAGAGTGCCCCCGCCTGGTCGTGAGGTCGGGTAGCAAAGCGAAGGATTTCTCGCTTCGGCACTTCTGTGCAGACCAGAGGACAGTGTCACTGGCTACGAAATGAACGGATAAGACTGAGATGAATGCTTACGAAGTTCCCTATAGGCAGCACTGCCCAACTGACAACCACATGTAAAGCTGATCGCAGGGGTTCGTGCGTGTAGGTTAGTGGAAGTGTGCTGTTTTGTCGTGGAGCTGAGGTGCGTGTGGCATGGGAGCAGATGCGACATGCTCAAGACGGCAGCACCTGTCGGATGCACATTTGGGCCATGCCGTATGCAAATTGCAAATTGATCTGGCACACCGACAAGTTCAGGCTGCACGACATAGATGAAACTAGAGCAAGGCCCCGCTGAATTCAAGCCATGTCATCAAGACCCTAGACCGCTACAAAAGGTGTAGCATTTATAGCCCAATGGACATGCAAGCTGTACGGTTCCGACCATTTCTC
This sequence comes from Symbiodinium necroappetens, assembly GCA_905231915.1. Lineage (NCBI taxonomy): Eukaryota > Dinophyceae > Suessiales > Symbiodiniaceae > Symbiodinium > Symbiodinium necroappetens. The sequence goes on from CAJNJA010051364.1 coordinate 43,998, forward strand.
TTGTCTTCGGCATGGTGTCCAAAGAACTTGGGTCCACTCTGACTTAGTTCCTTGTCTTGTCGTGTTTGTCCACAGCGAAGCAAGTAGAGCAAGCCCAATGACTTGTTGTACATCTTACGGTTCACAACCCGCACCCTTGAGTCAAACATATGTCTAGCCAAAGCATTTCTGCAAAGACCGCAATCCTAAACGTCTTGCATTCGTGGTGGGAACGATCGCAGAGCCCGGGAGAATAATAGCTTGTTGTTGGAGGCTGTTGTCATCGGGGCATTGCGTTGGCAAGCCACCATCTGGAAGATGCTGAAATCCGTAGAATGCTGTGATTCAGAAACTTTGTGGTGCAGTTGCGTGCTTTACTAGTATGGACTTCAAGCGCTAGAATTCTCGACCCACACAAGTCCGCACATCAACGAACCCCTGCAATCGGACGCTTGAACTCTACCATTATGCCGCTTTCCATGGCGTTTCAGCAATTTGCTTTCGAATCGAATAGGGGAGGGAGCCACCTCGGTTTTTCCACGCGCTGCAGCAGTCGGCTCGCATGAATGTGATGTATCCTAATCATAAAGCTGACGACCAAGGACAACTGACAAGCTCAACCTTCACATTCAATAACCGCGTCTGGCAAGCTGCAGCTGCCTATGGCTCCCTCAGTGCGCGTCTCGTCGGCAGAAGAACACCAAGAAGGCCTTCGCACAATTCTCAAGGCTTCAGACCCCTTCAAACCCTTTCAGATTGTGATCGGAAGTACAAAAATGCTGAAACAGCACCTCGGAGGAGGTGTTTAGCCCATACAACTCTCACTCGCCCCTTCTTCTTGAGAATATCTGCGGTATCGAAGCTGTCGAAACGGACTTGGCAACACATTAATGGCCTTTGTGGAGAATACGGCACCGCGACACAAAGCAAGCAAAGCACAGAACAACTTCCAGCTGGTTCCATGTGTAGACCATCTGGTCTTCATCTATTAATCCCCTCCCCCGATTGTGCAACCCCCCCTCCCTCCACTACTACTACATAATTATGACTTACGCTGAACTATATTCAATAAGTATCCGTATATAATATATGGGGTTGCTGGCCTTCGATCTTACCACTGCAGCCGTTGCACACCATTGATGTTTGATCTTATTGCAAACCGTTCCTTTGGCAGGCCCTAGACCCCACAGTTCTACGTTCGCTGCGATTGCTGCAGCCTCCATTTCTCGGGCAGTATCAGCAATCGTATTTACAATCCTACAGAGACCCTGAACGCCGAGAGGGAGTCGGAGAAGAACTCAACTCGCACCTTCTAGTATACACTCGCTCTTGCAATCGTAAGGCTGCGGATGCTGGGACAACCCCTGAACCTAAACTCTGAGAGGGAACTGATCACACGTTTTAGTACCCACTCGTTCTTGCAATCGAAGTGGGATATAATCCCTGAACCAACTCGCATATGCCTAAGATGTAGCGTAGTCTCGGCTCTTTTGAACTCCTCGTTCCGGATCAAGTGCGCCCCGAAAATAGTGTTTAACATTCGGGGGAGGCTTAATAATCATGGGAAGCGAAAAGGATTGCGGTCACGGCTAATCACTCATGGCTCACGAGACAGGAAGAAAGCCAACCATGGACGTCATCGCAACAACAACCCTATAATCCCGGAAAACATTCAGTAACACACATGCAAATCAATGACAACGATACCACGGAAACACAAACAGATACAACATCCTCCCGTCAACAGCAACTGCAAAGCAAAGATCATCAGTTGCGTATGATGAGCAGTCGATGTCATTCTCATCAGCATCCGCAAAAGCAGCATCGTCGTCATCGTAATCGTCATCATCGCAGCGTCACAAACATCATTACAATTATCCTTACTTACTGCTATCACAATCGTCGCTCAGACCAACACATGCACAAGCAAGGCCGTAGACAAAGGTTAATGTCTATCTTCGGTTTCCGCAAATTCAATCAGCGAAGCCATGGTGGCTGCGTAACAAAGCTTTTGAGACAATATGCAGGATGAAGTATCTTTTGCTGCTACAGTCGCCGACGACCCTCTCAAGTGACGAAATGTTTGACCTGCAAGAGAGGCACGGGAATGCTTAGGACACCTCCGGGGATCGATCTGCATTGTTTCCATGGCGCACGGCTGGTGAACAGCGGTGCCTCTCCATTCATCTGCTCTTCCAGCACCTCTTCCGGGGCACAGGCTGGGTAGCAAGACGGATGCGGGTTGCTATCAGAAGATTCAGAATATTTAGAACAGTACTACATCTAATACTAATATTTATAATACCATTGAAAAACGATAGAGACATGATCGGCTCTTGCTCAAACTGACGGCTAGCGACATCATGTCAATGTTGTTGGCGCTCCCTCCCAGCCCAAGCCGGCTAACATACTGAATGTGCAGGAACCCGCTCTTGTTCAGGATCGCGGGAAAGCCTACAGTGGAGCAAGGCAGGAACATGACATCACAATCCGCTCCCATCTTCAACTATCAAACTAAGTCGCGGTCGTGGCCGTCGTCACCGCGGCAGTAGTAGTCATGACTAGCCTAATTACTATAGAGCTCCGCCCAAAGCTTGCCACCTCGGAATCACGGCATCTTAAAGCTTGAAAAGGCCAGTCGAGAATTGGCTTCAAGATCACAACCTTGACAAACCGGCCAAGCCACAAAAATCCTCAAGCTCGAACCTTAAACCCTGACCCGTTCACTCCATGCCCGGGAACCGTGTGCTAGAACCCAAAAGCTTAGAAACTTTGAAACTCCAAAACCACGCAACCAGACAAAAACAAAACTCTACGAGCCTCATAGACACCCTGACAAAGCCACTCCTAGATCCTATTATGATCCTTACACTCCAGGCTTGGCACCTCAATAGAGAAGGCAGGGCCAAGAGGTGCGGTTGTCGAGCCTCGGTGTCGCCGGCGATCTAAATCGGACGCGGCACCCTAAACCCTAAACCCTAATGGCCTCCATTCTACTATGGTTTAGGGTCCAGGCGTTTTGTTGAGGGGTTTAGTGTTTAGGGCCCCAGTGACAATGACAAAGCCACTGTTCTAGACTTGAGGAAGCTGGAGGTGTCCACATGAAGCCTGCAGGCCTCCAAACCTTCAGCACTGGCACTCCAAGCTGAAACCGTGAACTGCACACCTGAAGCCTGAAGCCGTGAAGCTAGGCCCTTTCGCAGCGAAAGCCTGGCAGAGACGACTCTGAAGTTGATGACTACTTTAAACAACAGCTCCTGACGTGCCTACCGAGGCCCCTGCAAAGCAGTTGTTGAAAGGCATCGAGACCTTCTCTTCCCTGTCGGGCCGTCGATGGTGGCGGTTCTTCAGGATATCTGCTTCGCACTTAGAATGAAATGCGTGAGCATAGTGGCACGTAGAGTGCTAGGAGCATAACCCTCTACCACACGTTTCGAGTCTAATCTGCAGGCTTTTGTGTCACAGATTGGAAGCTGACCTGTCAACGGCTTACGACGTTGACGGTTGCCCTGCGAGGGTTTCGGCTTCCTGAGGCCGGGGTGATCACGGGGGGGGTGGGCAGCGCAAGGTGCGCAGCAAGGGTCCAAACTCCAGACGTCTTGCTGGGAGCTTAAAGACATTGCTTAAAAGGATCCTTGTCGTACACGCGTCGCTTTCGGAAATCACTGAAGTGGGGGTTGCAAAGAGAAACGGAATTGCTGGATTCCAATGTCGTGATTCGGGAGAACTGTTGATGATATGAATCCTGCGTTACTTTAAGAACCCTGAACTGTGGGAGTCTTTATTATAGGTAATGCAGGATTTATATCATCAACCGTACATCTAAGGTTTAGGGTCTAGTTTGGCTTTGGGGTTGATTTAGGCTGAGGACTTGGGGTCAAAGTTCCAGATTCTTCGGTGCTGCAGGCTTGGGTGGCTTTGTGGGCTGGGGCGTCTGCAGCGTTGGGAGATGGCAGGTTTCGGCTTCAAGCTGTTCATTAGGGGCAGCATTGGCGTTCACAGGCACAAAAGCTTGTCGCGAGACAGGAGAAAAAACCTTGCTGGCCCTGGAAGTGGATTCTCAAGTCAAGAACCGCAGTCCGCAAGGCAAAGTTACAAGATCCAAGGTCTAAGCGCCTGTGCACCTTGGCCAGGACCGAATCCCTCGACCAATCCTTACATCCTCCATGTCTGCATGAAACACCTAAACACGTTATCCCTAAACCCAGAGCCCTTGAAACTTTCCAACCTTCTGTGCGCTGATCACGAGCCAGCCGGCAGGCCTCACAACGATGACGAAGCCAAAAAAAAACTACACTTAGACAAGATTCCATTGAATTTACAGAATGTGAAGGCTTCAGCGCATTCTCAGGTTGTGTACATGCATAAAGGTCTGTCAGGTCGTATGAAGACTAAAAGAATTTCAACAGGATCTACTGTCACGGTGTGCGACTTGCATGGACTATACACGAGGGCGAGTAGCAAAATCACTTGAGGCTCCCATACTCTACAATACCCACGAGATGACAGGGCATAGATGCAGGATGATCTCTTGCAGCATGTTCCCATTGTTTGCTTGCGAAGTCAAGGGGTCGATGTTCACATATGAGAACAATTCGTTTATCTCTTTTTTTTTGCGGTGTTCGACAATTCCTGAATCCGAAACTCCTGAATCCGTTGTTTTTAGGCTCTGAACACGGAGAATGAGGAGAGAAAGGCAGGGAGAGAGTTTGGAGAGAGTTTGGAGGGAGAGAGAGAGAGAGAGAGAGAGAGACAGAGGGAGAGGGAGAGGGAGAGGGAGAAGTCGAGAGAAAGAGACAGAGAGAGAGAGAGAGAGAAGGAATACCTTGAATCACAGCAAATAGCTCTGTACATTAAGGCTGTTAAAGTATGTGATTATTCATATTGAGCATATTCCACTAACCGGGTATTGACTCTAGAGGCAGACGGGAGCCTCACCAGCAGGCGAGCCACGTGCGCCACCAATGGACCCCGGTCACCTCAGGCATCCGTGAATTCGGACCCTTTAAAGGATGATGGAGCCTCTTGAAGCTTGTTTGCTGACGATCTTGAGGCTTGAGGCTTACAAAACATTGATGTAAACTGAAGTTTAGGGAACAAGACAAGGGTTTGCTGATTGCAAAGAAGAAAACGGGAGCTTTTCGAGTGAACTGGGAATATTCCCGGGCGAACGCTGTAGGTGCACTAGGAAATGCCCTTATACGAATATGCCTTTGCATCAACATTGACGCCGAAGCACTGAGCCCGCTTGCTGCCCCCCCGAACCCTGTCATCATGCGTGAATTCTGCTGGGGTTGCAGCCCCATATCACATCCGAGCCGAGCATCAAGTCGATCTCCTGAGCCGCAGTTAGGCTTGGGTTTAGGGTTCGGGGTTTAGGCTTTAGGGTCTGATGGTGAATCAGCATGTGTGTAGCTGCGCAAATCTGAGACTTCAGGCTTCAAGCAGGAGAACCGGTTCGCCCACATGTTCCACAGGCCAACGCGCGGGAACAACGATTCTTTTCCAGCGGCAGCGGTCCTTTCACAAGTGGAGGCTGTCATGAAGAGCCAGTGCTTTAACCGTACCAGGCGAAACCCAAATCCAGTCAATAAAGCAAACATTGCACAGTGAGGGAAAGGTCTTTCCGAAGTCCATATCTCAACACATGGTTTAGGTCCCGAAATCTTAAATCGAAAATCACCAACCCTGAACCCCAAAACCCCCCATAGCCTCCCCTGCTAACACTAACGAAAAACCACAGCATCGTGAACACGAGGAGGCCCTAAACCCTAAACCTTAAACCCTAAACCTTAAATCCTAAACCCTAAACCCCAGAGCTCCCCTGGTTCGACCGGACCTCGGCGGGAGGAGGTGCAGAGCCATCGAGCAGCTCCTGCAAGAAGCGGCGCAGGATGAGGTTTCTTCAACATACGGCTGCTTTATTTTGCGGGTCCGTGTAGGTAGCCTCCTACTGATCAGGACTGATAATGGGTTCCCTCGTTTCTTGAAACTCCCAAATTACTCCGAAGCCACAAACTTGGAGCATGATTATCTCCCACCACAGAAACCTGGAATAGCGGTAGAACGGGGCACAAGACATCCCTTTCTTATGTTCCAACTTGTCCTGCTACTGCCAGAGATCTCTTGAAGGGGGCTTTTGGCTTATAAGGATTATAAGGGTTTAAGGGGCTGCCTAAAGGGTTCCTTTACTCGGACCAAGAGCCCGGCATCCTCGGTTAAAGTGGCGAGCTGGCAGGATTGCTGGAAGGTGTAACTAGAGGGGATGCGCGCGGCCGCGACAATTGCGTTACATTCTTGGAAAGGCTCAAAGCTAATGTGGGGGTTTCCGAAAATAGGGGACCCTAATATAGTACCCTTAAATAGTAGGATCCTTATTCTAAGGACCCCCAAAATAAGGTACCCTAATTTTCGGACAGTCCCATATTTTCTTGCAGCGATTCAGTGGTCGTGGAGTTTCCGGTCATGACTCCTAGTCGCAAGAGCGAAAGAAGAAGACCAAAAAGTCATCGACAAAGATGCCTGGTTCGATAAGACCCAGGACCCTGTATCAAGCTACACGCCCCAGTCTTGTGTACTTGCGGGTTCAACATCAACCCCTCTCGTGGACTGCACCGCTAGCCACAGTCCTCCCAAATCAGCTTGCAAACTTGCAGCTCAACCTGAGGAGAAAAGGCTCAGGCATAGAAGTCTAGGCTCCTGAACGACGGAAGGCATTCAGACAGAGTGTGGGGAAGACAACCACAAGCCCAAAACTTGTTTCCAGCATTTTCCAGCAAGGCCAAAGCAGGGGAACTTGGAGCCTGCAAGCTTCCAAACGTCTGCATGACTTCGGAGATGTGGGGGTTTATGTATCTATACAGGCAGGCATCTGTACTTGTGTTTGCTTACGTTTCCACACATCCTGCTGTGTCAAAAGTCTATACACGTGCGCATGGTTGCTTGTTCGTATACTCATCTTTGGCCCTGTTCGTGCATTAATTGTCAATTTACCTTTGTGTGGATATGCCTGCATCTACGTCGGCCGTGTACACGATTGTTCCTACTTCAGCCTTCAAGAAAGAAGCAAAATCGCAGACAAACTCGAGACACTCCACGATTTGCAGCCACATGGCTGGAGAGACCCTGTCGGCGTTGGCTCGGGCATTCTCTTCGAGGTTGGCAAGGACAGCCTCCGTTTCGATTGTGACACGTGGGCCTTATTCCCTGCATGCCAGGTGGCAGGCCCATTAGGGCTGGGATTTCACAGAGCTGCCGTCGCTGCAAATACCCGGATGCGATGAATCCTATGCTCCGTATCCGGACTTCTTCATTATGCCCCGGGTGCAGCACCAAAGAGACCTGCTATGTGACCCTTTTTGCAGCATCCTGCAGGCTATGGCCCAGTGTCAGCACGTCCACAGCGGATGAGATGAGACTGGAAGCCGTATTCTTCCTTATCCTGAAGACCTATCATGTATGGTCGCATTTTTACTTCTTATACTGTCAGTATATATGACTATCACGAACAGCATTATGATTGCTGTTGCTGTAAGATCTTCTACAGCCGGAAGTCGTCGACATCCTGCCAGTAGTGCTCAGCTTTGCGAGAGAGCGCAGGCCGAACAAGTCTATGCGGCTAGCGAAGCGCAAAACACAGTTTGGCAAGGCTGCTGCATTTATTGTTGTAGTATAGTCAAGTCCTCTACGACGCACTTTGGTGCATCAGCCTCAGATCATGCGGTGGAGCCCCACATCCTTAAACTTACACTCGTAGTCGTAGCCAGCCATTATACTTTATACATGTCTACACGTGTGGCAAGTAAGTCGTGAATGAATCGAGTGTAAAAAGTTCAGTCCGACCAAGACAGTCGCGCAAAGCCGCAGTCGCTTGAAGCACCGACTCGTGGGATCTTCCTCCGCTCCCATCTGAGGCCCTTTGGCCTTCAGAGCTCTGGGCCTGGTGCTGGCACTCATGATCTTGGCGAACGGATGTGCCTGTGTCTCTGTCTGGGTCTGCTTGTTGCTTTCGCTTTGGTCTGCAGCATCTAGGTTCGGTGCAACTCCAGGCTCGCGCGGGGCCTTGAAGACTTGCTTCCTGACATCTCCGATTCATGGTGGTCGCGGTCCGGACTCATTGCTCTCAGGGCTTGGGCTCGTCGGCAAGGCAGAAAGGCCTGGACTTGGAGAGGATCCGATGTCGGAAGGAGCGATTTTGTTGTCAACTAACTGTCTGTGTCAAACAAGCTTTAGCATGGAGAATAGACGGGCAAGAGTGGCCTGCTTATGAAGGATGCCGAATGCATTCTGAACAGTTGAGTTGTGATGCAAGCTGGGGCCCGCTCAGCCGCTGTGCAGACTATCAATACATTCAGCTTCTCTACGCAGCAGTAGCTTACTCCCTGAATGCACGACATCGACTTCTAGTTATTTTTGTGCGAAAGGCTTCTGTAGCAAGCACGGCCTTCACCATCGTCAGCTGTCGAACTTGATGGGGTCCAGTGCTCTGTGTCACGAAGCAACACCTCAGAATGACGACGCGATTTCAGGTCGGGTCTTGACTGACACCCAGACCCCAATTAATGGATCCAACGTATGGAGCCCTTGAAGAGGGCCCTACCCCTTAAGCGATAACCCGCGTTCGGGGCATTCATAAAGGACTTCATTGCCGTTAGCATGGGTCTTACAGGGCTGCGTGTTTGACGGAAAGTCGGGAGCTGCTGAGTACCGGCAAACTCAGGAAAAAAAGAGAGACCCTCATCTAAACATCAAACATAGTTGGGTCTTTACGATTATGGTGAAAGACCCCATACATCAAGTATTCTTTTAGGGATCTGCATCAAACCCTGTCGCGCTCTTAATGTTCAATCCTGGCTCGCTGAGGTTGGGTCCCTCAGTTTGCCAGTCCGTGCTTCTCGCAGTGGGCTTCCTGGAAAGCCACCTTGGGCATCAAGGTTCAGGGTTTAGAGTTTAGGGGATGAGAACTGATCCCAAACATCTGGGGCTGACATGCAAACCCTCTGTATTTCAGACACGCATGTATGCACGCAGGTATACAGAGTCGCATGTAGCCGAATACATGCATAATTGTAGTGGGGATGCGATGCAGGTACAGATACGTGTTATGATGCAGTGAAGCGCTGACTGAGAAAGGATGAAGCCGATATCACCTCCCGGGCCACATCATCGCCACTATCATCACCATCATCATCGTCATCGTCAACATCGTCATCATCATTACCGTCATCATCACCATCACCAACCTGGCCTCGCATTAATCATGCTAGCACTCATCGATCTCCTCGGCATCATCTTTACCGTCACCATAACCCTATTCATAGCTACCATCAACATCATCAGGTCATCGTCGTCATCAACACCATCATCAACATCGTCACCATCACCATCTTCATATTGCCATCATATCATCATATCATCAAACCAGCATCAAAATCATCATCATCATCATCATCATCATCGTCATCATCATCGCCGTCATTCGTTGTGTAGACAACACTGTCGTCTTCATGTCCGCTTAAGACGGACAGCATGTCATTATCTGCGACCTCATCATCCTCAGCATCATCATCATCACCAGCATCTTGAAGCTCAGCAGTCCTCAACGTCCTCGCCACCAACTTCTGCAGCTATGACTGCTGTGCGACGATGACGACGAGCACCCCTACTGCTACTGCTACTCCTACTACTGCTCTTCATCTTCGTGCTGCTGCGGCGACGACGACGACTACTACTCCTACTCCAAATCCTCCATGCTACTCTTACTCCCACTCCCGCTCCCGCTCCTGATCCGACTCCGACTCCGACTCCTACCACTACTACTGCTGCTGCTGCTGCTGCTACTACTACTACTACTGCTACTAAGCTGCTACTACAAGTCCTGCTACTACTACTACTACTGCTGCTGCTGCTGCTACTACTACTACTACTACTACTCCTACTCCTACTCCTACTCCTAGTCCTACTCCTACTCCTACTGCTACTGCTACTGCTACTGCTACTGCTACTGCTACTGCTACTACTACTGCACATGCAACTGCTACTAATAATTGTTCGTCCGTCTTCTGCTTGTTGCTATCCTCTAGCAGCTACTGCCATGATGGTCAGAAGAGGAGCATGATGATGGTGGCGGTGGTGCTGGTGGTGAGTGTTCGTCAATATTAGCGATCTGCTCAGAAGATGTGGTGGTGGTCGTCGTCGTTGATGCTGCTGTAAGGACGGGGCTGTCTGCATCTCCTGAAGACGCGAGATCGCCCTGTGGACGGCGAAGCCACTCTCCTTTCCGCGAAAGAGAGGATATGGGTTTTCAGGTGCAGGGGTTCAGCGCTCGTATCAGAAGAGTGCGTATCGACCATTGTTTGCAAGATCATCAGTAGGGATGTGTGAATATGTGCCGTTGCACAAACTTTGACTCGAAGGTATTTCCTCGGGAAAGCCAAAGCATGTGCACAGATCGCTGCACGGCTGGTTTTTCTTTGTCTGTATGAATATGTATGAAGTCTGCACATGTAGGAAGTCTGCATGAAGAGCGAGCAAACACGAGTGTCTGCAATGTACATTTGAAAACACATTACGATAATGCGCTGAGAACTTGAGGCGGTCTGTCCCGCCATGCACAACAGTGCATGCCAATAAGTGCTTCCTTCAATGTTACTGTACCGAGAACATAACTACGATACGCACTCAAAACCTCTTGCTTGCTCCCAATGGCCGCACTGCATCGGATGGGCATGTATTGGTCATGCAGGACGTGCTAGAGGACCTACTCAGGAATGAGGGTAGCAGCATGGGTGTTACTTCTCCGTTTCCATACTGATCGACATTCGTCAAATCCAGATGTCGCCTTTCGTCATCGCTACCTCTTCCAGATATTGTTATCCATACTCATGCTCATTGCCAGGTCCTACAATATGGTCATCGGGAGACCGCTAGCGTGCTGCAGCAACATACTCCTCTCGGAAGCTTCAGGTTTTGATGCCAAGTAGTCTGCCAAACGAGACAACCATAAGCCAACATGACACCAGCAAATCTAAACCCAAAGCCCTGTGGGAACAGGCCCGCTGTAAACACACTGAGCCCTAACTAAATTTCCGTCTATCTTGTTCCCTGGCAGCTCGCTCCTTCAAAGAGGCGACGGCCGCCACGAACACGCCTGCGTGAAAACAAGATTCATGCACCAATTTTGCTTAAAGCATAAAGATAGCTGTTCTTGTAGCATATCCTTATGCATCTACTTGCAGCATAAAGGAGTAGTACGATTGTGTATGACAGCTTATCGGTGGTCACCAGCCATACTTTGTTGCATTGATAACAACAACACGTCTTGATGACTTTGTAGGTTGAACAGTAATGCTACTGGTGTCCCTACTGTTGACATGAACGATGATTCTTCTCAGGACGAGAACTTGTCATCCATCTCTCAGCTCATTATCACTGCGGGGAGGTCCAGCCCAATGTCAACTAATTGTGTCAGCCGGAATCCGCAAAGTATCTTCGGTTTGGCTGCTACCTGCTGATTTAATGAATGGCCCATAACCTCGCTTTCTTGTTTCGGGTGCATATAGCAGAGTGGTGCCCACGATATATCTCTATATATATATATATGGGTACCCCCCTACATGGGGTCCCCTTGGTTTCTTTACACCT
>CAJNJA010051365.1:0-25408 GCA_905231915.1 Symbiodinium necroappetens
TTCGCAGCGGCAGCTGCAGCAGTAGCAGTAGCAGCGGCAGGAGCCGTGGAGATAGCAGGAGCAGGAGCACGAGCAGTAGCAGCAGCAGTAGCAGTAGCAGCAGCAGCAGCAGCAGCAGCAGCATCAGCACTAGTAGTAGTAATAGTAGTGTCGTGGTAGCAGTAGCAGCACATATTGCATCGGCACTGAGAAAAGCTAGTATGACTTAAAGCACGTAACAATCACAGCAGTGATAGTAATCATCATGAACACAGCATTCAGAAGAATACTGGGCAAGGTGGTACGAAGAGTACTGATGTGGACGGTAGCAACATATTAACAATAGCTCTAGCTGCCATCATGCTATACCTTAGAACGAGAGTGACATGAGTAGTTCTAGCTGTTGTATCGATAGCAAATGGACTAATCGCCATCCTGGTAATCAGAAGAAGAGTGCCGACAATTCCACGCAACGGTGGCAACGGGAATGGTAGTAGCAAAGCTAGACGAGCAGCGATACTAGTCCGTATATGCGCAACACCGGAGTAGTTCCTATAAGCGTCATCATCGAACGTGCTAGTAGATTTTGATTTCATCTGGCGCTACTCATCCTGTTGCTCTTAGTTTGCCTTGTCATCTCTCGTCTCAGTACGGCTCTCGTCGGTTTGCGTGGTGCTTTCAGGTTTCGCTCCATGACAGCAGCTCCAGGAACAGAGACAAGTTCGTGGCTTCTCGAACAAACAAGCGGCCAAAAGGCTCAACACGCCTGACACCTTGCCTCAACCGCTTCCGCTGCGATGCATGGGCTGTGGGTCGAGCAAGAAGTGGATAAAGTGCCGTCGTGAAGGCTGCCAGAAGGAGGCGCACCCTACGCAGGGCCATGGATTTTGCTGCTATGGTTGCAGCAAGGGCTGGGAATGCGGACCTCTTTGCACCGGCGTCAGTGGGTCGAGCAAGAAGTGGATAAAGTGCCGTCGTGCAGGCTGCCAGAAGGAGGCGCACCACACGCAGGGCCATGGATTTTGCTGCTATGGTTGCAGCAAGGGCTGGGAATGCGGACCTCTTTGCACCGGCGTCAATACAATGAAATGCTGGCGTCCTACTTGTGGGAAGAGAAAGCACAGCAGGATGGAGCTCGGATATTGTTGCAGGGGATGCAAGGCGAATGGCTGCTGTACCCGGGACTGTGAGAACCAGCCCTTCGTTGCGGCATCCGAGAGCCCGAGCCCAGCAGCAGTGCTCGAAGTGTCCAACGAGCCATCATCCCGTCAACAAGAGCCACTTGAAGCGCACACCAATAGTCAAAGTAACAATGCCAACATCGAGATGAAGGTTTTTGGATTCATGGACACCGCGTCACCCCTGGGCCCTACTTGGGAGAAGGCTTGCCAGGGTCGAGCACCTACTGTCGACGCTTCCACGGGCATGCTTATGGGGAAGTGGGCGGAGTGCTTGGCGTGGGCAGTTGCTTACGAGGCGCAGCATCCGGATCGGACTTCCACAGGTGATGTCATTGAGGCCAGGGCAGCTCTTTCATATCCAAAGCTGAACGCCCAAACCTTACATCCCCACTTCAGCGCCCTCTAGCACTAAAGCCCGCCCCCAAAAACCAATTCCAGCCAACCGAGCCATTGAGGCCATCCGGGCTGCAACCGTCCCTTCAAAACGCGGGCCGGTGCTCGAAGCATCCCACAAGGTCCTGAGGGCTTGTATTCAAGCCGTCGAAAATGGAGAGCCTCTCCCGTTCATCGATGCCAGCCCAATCTACGTAGGAGCTTCTTCAGGTGAGGGGCGCTTAGGGGTCCACAGGTCCTGATCATAAGCTTCCTACAAGGTCGGATCCATATATACATATATATATATACACATACACACACATGCATACTTGATGGTCTTCGATTTTCACTCACACAGAATCTGCGACATTTCGCCACTTGCGGGGCCCGAAACTGCCGCAGTAAACTGTTTCAAGAGCGGTTTGGCGCAGTGTGGTCTTGCGGTGATACTCCCAGCATGTGCGCAGGCCAAACATTCATCAAAAAAGAGAGCCTTTTCCGATCCCAGGCGTTGAAGTCTTGGTTCTGCCATGTTTGGCTGTCATGAAAACCTTACGCATGAACCCTGAACACCTAGAATTAGAACTCCCAACTAAACCCCAAACGCTGAATCCTAAATTCCCCAACCGAATAGTGCAAGTGGGTGTCAATAAACAGCTAGAGCGGGAATACAATTGCAAAGCCGCATGCACTCCCTGACACCGCACTTGTAGGATCAGAGGATCGATGGTGCTTTGTATGGCTGTGTAGGGTGTTTACAGGGTTTGATTGCTCAGTCTTACCTGAGGATCAGGAATCTTTCCAAGTGGGTGTTCAATAGGGAAATCGGTTGCCCGAAGTGGCCTCTCTCACTCATCACCCTTACTTATGGCCTTGCCAAATCCCCTGACCTTGAATCTTTCAACAATGCTGCGGACTCTGGCACTTTTGGTTTCAGGGTTCAGGCACCTCATTCGGGTCTCAGTCCAGAAATGGGCGAAAGAAGTGGCGCTTTTCGTTTTTGGGTTTTGAGATTGGGATTTGGGCATCTGGGGGCTGGACAGATGACAGGGGTTCAGGGAGTCAGAACTTGTTCGAGATTCAATCCTAAACCTAAATCTCAAATCCTAAATTTGGGGGGCAAAACCCCAGAAAGATAACAAAGAGTATGGACATCCATACTTGTTGTATTCCTGCTAAATTTAACCATCGCAGCAATGTAGTCTAGGGCGATCACGACCAGCGAGAACAGTCGCCATGGTACTTGTGGTACTCGCAACAGTGCTGTTCGCGACAACCGTGGAAGCATTACCGTGGTAGTAGTCGTAACTAACCGCACGAACAGAGCAGCGGTTGAGCCTGGTAGTAATGAAATTGTAGTCTTCATGAAAAATAGCAAACAGAGAGGCTACTGTGTGTCTTGTTCTGTGTGTATTGGTCGCATCAGGAGCTGTGACAACCACCATCATCATCATCATCATCATCATGGCCTCAACTGCAGCGCCGTAGTGATGGATCAGCAAGACATGCGAGCCAAGTGCACTAACAGTACAACATCGCAACAAAAGGCAAGGACAGCAGGCAGTCGAAGCAATTCGAACATCTACAATACTCGTAGTGATATTCATGACAGCAGTGACTGTAGCAGTATGCTTTAACGCATCAATAGCAACAGTTTTTCGAGCGAGGTGCTGAACGACGGGTGGATTATGGACACGACGTGCTACGAGTGGAAGCACGTGCAGTTCAAAGCGCAGTCGCAGGAGTTAAAGGCCAGCTAAGCAGAATCCATAGACACAAGCCGGACTTGTGGCAGGTGTAGTACTATTGGTTATCAGAACATGAGCAGTGAAAATCATGGTAGATGTGATCGCAGATGTTATGAATGATGATGGCCTCTGCCAGGGCTCCTATTGGAAGCGGATGTGTGGGAAGATCCTGGAGCACCCATACGTCGCGGCACAGGCAGAGCTCCTGGTGACGCCTGCGTGTTTGGGGGACGTTGGTACACTTCGGGTTTAGGGTTAGGGTTAGGGTTCAGGGTTTAGGGTTAGGGTTTAGGGTTTAGGGTTAGGGTTAGGGTTTAATTAGGGTGTAGGGTTTAGGGTTAGATTGCAGAGAGCTTGGCCAGGCGGGGCCACGGCGAAACTCCACAGGGGGCAGGTGCGAGATACTCACAGAGTGCAGCCGAGTGTCCACAGATTGAATCGCGCAGTCCAGGAGAGCCTCTCCAGGAACCACCAAAGGCCCTAAGACATTGGACCCCGAATCCCAAGAGTTTGCTGGACGAGGAGACTCAGCGCCGTGGCCCAGACAGCCCGATCGGCTGTCAGCGGCCTGAACTTCGAGACCCTCGCAGTAGCCGCCTCGAAGGCCTGAGGGAATAGTAGCCCGAAGCAGAGTGATAAGCGAGTTTTTGAGTTGCTGGCGAAACCGCCTCGACGAACGTGCACAGTAAGGTACTTGTGGTATTTTGATGTGATGCAGTAGGAGAAGAAGAACAGAGGAGTCACGACCGAAAAGACCGAGAAACACACGAGTGGCAGCTTTTCCTGTCTTCTCGGAGTCTTTGGAACAAGAACACGAATGTTCATGGTCTGCGGTAAGAAGTCCTGACTGTAACCATCCTTTAGGAAGAGGGCGGGTGCAAATTATGATTCCTGCACCGTAGATGTCTACGGGTTGCATGAACAGCTTGGCCGAAGTCTGTTGGGCCTGTAGACTCTTCAGGAATATCGTCATGTTCGAGCTCATCGTCGTACGGGGTGTGGTGTAGCAGTGGAGTTACATGACACGATAGAGGATGCAAGAATCAATGTCACAGTCGAACAGTTTTATCTTTGAATCACACACGCGCATTCATGAAAATGCAACTCGACATGATACAGAACACTGTGCTGTTTGGAACAAGGTTGCGGAACACCGCACAGTAAAAGGGTTGTTCAACATACCAAATAACATGTACGTTGTACGGTAGAAAACATCAAAGCCGGCGGACATTCGATATATTGTTGCAACGCCATGTGTTGAGATGTCGGCAGCTGCCAACGTACCCATGCACTGGAGCATCATGGTGATCATAGAGTATTGCTGCATGTTGACGATGTGATAGTTGACGTGGCTACAAGGAGAAAGCAGTATAAGGATTGAAGTGCACAAGCATCTTCTAGTAGATGCAGAGAGAAGAGACTGCATCAGTTACCGAAGGAACGTCGCACTCTCGTCTGGTCATTGGGCAGCCTAGAGCGACAGACGGTTGCGGCAATATGACGCTGCAACAGCAAAGTCGCACATGCCAGCATGACGCTACTCCTCACAGGCTGTGGTTGGCTCTGCGATGAGCCTTGGAGGATCGTTGCAGCTTTTTTCCGGGCGACGACTGGGGGGGAGCACTTCAAGCGCCAGGATCCTCCGGTGTTCCAGATGCTCCGGCAGATTCCATCGGCACTTCAGGTCTCGCTGCTTGCTTGCTTGCTTGCTCCAACAGAATACATAAGACTAATAATAGTAATACTAATAGTAAGAATAAATAGTATCAATTATAAGGGTGTCTCATGCAAAGAGCTATCTGTGGCTCTTGCTGGTGCAGGCGCGCGGAAATCCTGGAAGAAGTTCCTGTCCAAGCAGATGACCAGCATGTCTGCCCGGCGGTTCCCCCTGATGCAAGAGTTGCACAAAATACCGAATTTGGCCCCATCGCGACAGGTCCAAAGGAGACTCTGGCCCAAGGAGGCCGCGACACACCCCGAAGGACAGTCGGCCGACAGTGTCAAGATGTGAAAACGACGTGATGTTGGGGACAGCTGGAGGACCGAACAGGCATGGCAGAGGAGGAGCAGTTCCACGAAGACCTTCTGGCGATGGCTCCTTGACAGCCTCATTGTGCTCTGTGGCGGGAGAAAGCCCTGAAATCCGCAGTGCTCAGGTGAGCTCTTGTGCTCAGGGTGAGGTGCGACCGCAGCTCGCGTAGGGCCTAGAGAGGATCTCTGTTCTTTCTCAGGATGAAGATGCGAAGAAAGGACCTGCGTCAGGCTCCAAGCTCTGCCTTCTGTCTCTCCGGAGTCTTCTGCCACCACCTCAACAACTGCGGCTACATCTGCAGCGACAAAAATCAAGGACAGGTGCTCCCAGGGACAGTCTCGGATCTGCAGAGCTATCAAAAGTACGGCAGTCAACTTCATCGACAGTGCGACTAGTAGCACGGCTTCCAGTCGCATGATCTCTTTTCCCGGCATGCTTGGTGATTCCAGGGCTTGGGTGTCGGGGACGACAGGGGGCATTGAAGCCTGTCTGAGAGTTGGGGGCAACAGTCCATGTCTGAAGCTTGAGGCCACGTGCCAACCACACCACCTGCATCTACGAGAACACGGTGGGCTCAGTAGAAACTCACTAGACAAAGCTGTGCGGCAGTCACCAAGCTTTGATTCTGCTGCACAGCTCGTCCTTTTCGGCGGTCATGGTGGGATTGGGTACCAGCGCAAAGCATTCAACGATGCTCCTTGACTGCATTGCTTGCATGGCTGCGTGTTATCAGCGTGCGATCGGGAACTGAGTGAGGGACAAACTTACTGTGCAAGGTGTGGACGCTGAACCTGGACTCCTTCCGTCTTGCCAGCATGTGAACCATGTGATGCTTAGGCTGTGCTTCACGCGAAGCTATAAACTGTTGCTGCTGGTTTCCTGGGTCGCCAGGCTGGGCAGAGCTGACATGCCATGGGAACCCGCCGGCACCGCGATCCGGACATGCTTCGTTCCAGAAGGCGGAGCAGACGAGTGCTAAGATATTGGGAGACGAATTTGCGAAGGATCGCGCTCCTGGCAACACGAAAATGTGGCTTCCCCTATGTCCAGTGGATCTAAGATCTGGTCCATTTTCTCTTCCCCCAAATATCGAGCGATTTACCAGTCGCAAGCCGAACGTCGTCGCGGGACCACACGCACAGCCCCATTTCGCGCGCGGACGCCATCCGGACATGTGGGGTTGTCAATTTGGGGTGCTCCAGCAAACAACATGCCGTGTGGCGTCTTGTTTCGGACTATGCAAGAACTTCAAGAACTTCGATAGCGCCCGAAGTCATCCCCAAGCAAGTCGCCACTTTGCCTGCGGCACGGCGAATGCTCCAGCATGAGCGTCTCTTGGAGCTAGATGATGCCCCGGACTGGCTGCACTTGGATCACGCTGGTCCTTGAAAGGGAGCGTTCGGGGGCTGCGCTGCTCTGCAGCCAATCTGTCCGGTTGCAGCGAATTCATCCCCCCCAACTGAACATCCCGAATGCTTCACCTTCACCGCGACTCAGAGCCGCCATCGGTGCAGGATGGCTTCGTCTTTGTCTTCGGTGGATGGAATGGTGAGTCGCAGTTCAACGACCTTTTCATGCTGGATGTGGAGAACAAGGTGTGGCATCCCTCATGGTGTTGATCGCACAAGCAGATGTGACGGTGTAAATGTGCATACATTAGTTCACGTACAGGTAGACGGTCATCGTGGAACTTTGATGCTGCCAGCAAGAGTCTTGTCGAGTTCATCTCCAGCAAGTATGTCTGCCGATGTGTTTCTCATACGCTTCAGTTTCTGCCTGTCTGTCCGGTCTGGCCTGCCTGTCTGGCTGTCTGGCTGTCTGTCTGCTTATGTATCTAACTCTCTCTCTCTCTCTACCCCCCTTTGTGTGTGTCTACCTAAATGCACAGGTTCGTCTGCACAAAGACTCAGTCCAGACACGCATCAGGCCACGCTCATGCCCCTCTCCAGTTTTCTGCACACAGGCATTCACATATGTCGGCATACTTGTTCTACACACTCACACACATGCATGCATGCTTGCATGCTTGCATGCATGCGTACACACATACATACATATTGCGCACAATAAGCAACCATCCGTTCATGCTAGGTGCAAGCAAGCATGCATGCATCTGTGCAAATTTAGTATACTTGATGAGTCCACGTCTACATATTCCTCTATCCATCCATCAATCCATCCAACGATCCATCCATTTGTCCATCTGTCCAGCTCTCCGCCTGTCTATCTACCTGTCTCTCTCTCTCTCTCTCTCTCTCTCGCTCCCTGTCTGTCTATCTAGTCTACCTACCTGTACACATGTGCACGCATCACGGACGCAACATGCCATTGGACACTAGGAAGCAGATGAGCTAATGGAAGCTCAGGTGTGCAAAGTTGGGTGGTCGAATGAACACCGCTCTCTCTCTCTCTCTCTCACACGAGAATGTGCACGCACACGCACGCGCACACGCACGCACACGCACACGCGCACACACACACACAGACAGAGAGACAGACACAGAGCACGTTTCCCGGGTTTGGAGGATTGGTCGGACCTGGACCTGAGCTGGAGTGTGCCGCGGTGGAACATGGCATCACAGCTCGTGGAGGCTGGAGCCTGGGCAGTGGATTGAAAAGTTCTGCAGAGATCGTAAAAGAGCAATTTCATCAGCGCAAGCCACAGTCCCCAAGCTTCGTAGCCGCGGCCTCTGCGAGGCCATTCCCTCTTGGCGGGTCTTTGTGTTCGGTGGCTCAGCCGACCGGATGGGCCGCGCACCTGAGCCCGTTTGAGACTGGCGTGGTGTCATGAAGTTTGATTCTCTTATTCAGAGGTGAGGGTCGCACCATGGGGTCCTTCGACCGGAAACTAGGTGGGTATCAGGAAAGCACTCTTCTGGCTGGTGCTGAAATCGGGCTAGCACACAGGTGTGCTTGACCTCGGTGACGACCGGAAGTGGCTGACTCCAGTCCCAGAGGCCAGCTCACCAGATGACCAAGTGTATGAAGCTGCGAGCCGCCAGGAAAAGTCCAAAGCAGAGCGGCCTCATGGGCTGCTCGATCGCAAGGGAGCTTAAACAGCTTGCTGATCCTGATATGTTACGGCAGTCTTGGGACCGCGATATGTACATAGATTATAGCAGCAACAAAGCAAACTGAGAGCAAGAGGATGTAGCGCCCAGAGGAGTAGCAGTATCGAGCATGAAAGTTTTCAAGGTGCGATAGGGTCCTTCCGTTGGCCTGATGCTTCCCCACTCTTCATCCAGGCGAGAACACACCGCCTTGTGCTACGATGCAGAGGACCGAGCCACCATGCACTACATTCTTGTTTAATCCGGAGTCTTGCAAATAAAGATCAGAACACCCACCTGAGAATTCCTTTGTAGCCAGTCAAGCTTGGAATGCAACAGGAGAGCAGGTTGATCATGTATGGTGGCTGGGCGAACAAGTGGCTGGACGACTGCTGGCAGATCAATGTTGCTTCCATTGTTGGGCCACCGCACCATGGCAGCATCTTTCTCTGCAGGGACAGCTTTGTGCCGCAGTGCCTTTAGTATTGCGTCTGATGCTTTCTTTTCTCAGCTTGGTCCTGCCTTTCAGAGCGAAGGGGGTTTAGGTCGTCACTGTGAGAAGCTTGCTGAAGTTCAAGTTTTGAAGGTAGATGGGGGTATACGGTATATCTTTTGTGTGAAGTCCACTGAGGTATGCCATCGTGCAA
The DNA here is from genome assembly GCA_905231915.1 of Symbiodinium necroappetens. Lineage (NCBI taxonomy): Eukaryota > Dinophyceae > Suessiales > Symbiodiniaceae > Symbiodinium > Symbiodinium necroappetens. The sequence goes on from CAJNJA010051365.1 coordinate 9,013, forward strand.
GTGGATCCGCCCCTGGGACCTGTGTCCGGCAGTCAGAAAGCGGCATCCCCAGTTATCAGCATCCAATCCCATGGTTTTTGTACCTTAACTACACTGCTCTATAGCGATGTCCGCATTTCAGGTGAAGATCTCCGGCATTGGCTTCCTTTCTGTTCCGGGAGCAGCTGTGGTACGGTTCAGTGCTGTCACTGACCCAGACACTGGGCGGCATCGAAGCCGAAGAGCTCCCAGCCTGTCTGAGTCTGATCGAGGCTGGAGGCCGTTTCAGCGTGGAAGCTCAAGGCCAACTTCTTGGATGCCTGCAGCTTCGGCTGTGCCTGGAGCCTGTGCAGGAACAGTAGTGGATGATGAACTCGTCGAATGCCTTACGCCCAGGGTGGCACAGCTTGCTCGCTTTCTCTGGCTACAGTCATGTGTCAGCAGCACCGGCAGGAAAATGTAGAGTTGAGACCCTCACGATCAGCCAGGAGGGAAGCATTGGCCCACGGGAGTGTGAAGTGCGGGTCTCCATCGGCGTGAAAGACTTCACTACTACAGCAAGGGACACAGCACAGATGAAGCACTTTGAGCCTGAGACTGATGTCGACGCTCGCATGTCGGTCCAGCTGTGCTGAGGTGGCGGACTACCACTACTTCCTGAACACGATTCCAGACATGCAGCGCCCCTGGCTCCGTCGCCAAACCGTGCTGGAGAAGATGTCGTATACGCTTCTCTTCCAAGCACTGCCTCATGCACGGTGGTTTTGACGAGGTCTTTGTGTTATGGTCCAGGGCTGCTGATGGACCAGCAAGCCGAAGCGACTACGCGGCAGGGGCCATGTGATGCAAAAGTCATCGCTGGCTGTCACACAACATGGCTTTGCACCTCAGGTTCATGATCCAGGCCAGGAACCAGCTGGGCGAGAATAGCTCCTCGTCTCAAAATGTCGGTGAGGTGACAATCTCGAGCAGAGACTTGCATGCTCGGGGTTTGCATAATTTGGCCGTGCTTGTGTTTTTACACGAAGCGAGGAAAGTCCGGAAGAGATGACTGGGCTGATCTGGCTGTTTTGCTTGCACAGATTCGTAGCATCTACACATGTCCCTGCCTTTCTCTAAAATTGTGTCTGCATGTCTCCGCCAGGTGATCCAGATCAACCATGTCTACATCAACGACAAGGGGAAGGCCTCGTGCTCGAGGAGTGTCGATGGCAGTGGTCCTCCAGCACATGCCAGGAGTCGCTCCGGGAGCTTCCACATGAGGTAATCGACTTCGACAATGGGCAGCCGCTTGCTTAGATGCCTCAGCCGATTGCGTGGCGTCACGAATTGCCACTGGATCGAAGCCCATGGGCCGAGGTACGAAGTCAGGTATGTGGCTGAGGCTCCATCTGGCTACATAAGAAACATCCATCAACCTTTCATCTCTGCTTTTGTGCATGCACGCATGATGCAGTGTGCGAACGTGTGTGAATCATGCCTACATCCGCGAGTGTGCCGGTGCATCTGCATGATCTAGATCGCATACAGTATCCTGAGACATTGCTTGAGTCACATGCGCCATGTGCATAGCCTCATGCAGTCGTCCAGATTTCATGAGCTTGGACAAGATGGCCGTCGCCACGGGACATGCATCACACTGTCCGCATCACTCTGCGAAGAGACATATCCTAGGTAGTATGAGGGAGACCCCTTAAAGGGGATCCTTCTTAACCCTACTTATGGCTCTCTGAAAAGGGACCTTATCGAGAGAGTCTCCATCTTCAAGGGTCCGCCTAATCCTAACTCCCAACATATGCACCTTGGGCAGAAGATGCATAGGCGCATGCAGAAAGATGCAAAGATGCAAAACACGTAAGCAAGCCATCATTGTGTTAACACCTAAACAAAATATTCGAGTAAGCAAATAGGTAAAGTAGGCAAAAAGGTAAGTAGGTACGCAAGTACGTAAACAAGTCTGCAAGTAATCAAGCAAACAGGTAAGCCAGGAAGTAAGCCAGTAAGCAAGTTAGTAAACAAGTAAGCAAAGCGTTAAGTAAGGAAGCAGTGAAGGAAGGCAGGAAGGCTGGAAGCATGTCAGGAAGTAAGGAAGTACTGAATCCAGGACGGACGCATGTAAGTAAACAGAAGAATGTGGTGTATGTGTGTGTATGTAACACAGATATTCATCGGATGTAAACTGCATCTGCCTTTTTTGAAAGCATGTGTATGTATGCGAGTCTGTTTACGACCGTGCGCGCATAGACAGAGAGCGCGCGCGCACACACACGCACGCACGCACGCACGCACGCACGCACGCACGCACGCACACACACACAAACAATGGTTTCAATTGTTCCATGCTCTCATACCTTTGTCGGTACGCGTTCCGCAAGTAGTTTACCTTGCAGGTGGGCACAATAATCATCAAAGTCAACATGGTGGACGAGCAGCCTGCTCAGAGATGCGAGTCTATCCATTTGCACACATCTGCGCGGACTTTTGGCATCAAGGACAGGAAAACTAGCCGCAGTTCGAGGACTCGGCTCCGTGGAGACTGCCGAGTGTGGAGACATTCTCACCTGAGATATTAAGACGAAGAGCACTTGGTACCAGGATCGTTGTACCTAAGGAGCTGAAACGGGACATACATGAACGGGCTCGCTCTCCAGGATCACCTTTCCAAGCCTCGTGCATCCAATATGCCAAGAACCGGGCAAACGAGTACTTGGGCATGGAGCTCGAAGGGGTGACTCGGGGAATTCGGTGAGCTTTTCGCACTCTGTGCTGGTACAGGTCCGAACGTGCACAGCTGGCTTGCTACAACACTGCGGTCGTACTCGCCTATGTTTCTGCTTGTGGCTGAACCATAAAGCCCCTTATGACACCCAACAAAGACCCTGACGGCTGCCTTTGTTGTCCGTCTCTTGAATTCCAAGGCTGGAGGAGTTCCAGAGAAGCACTGAGGCCGAATGGCGCTCATCAGACCAGAAGCATTCTTCGGGTAAAGGCGGACGAGTCTTTCAGAAGTTGCCAGCAGTGTTGGCTGAAAGGCCGGGCAAGCGACAAAGCTAAGCGAGGATGATGTGAAGGGCTTGATAAAGGCACGCACTCGGTCCTGCTGAGCTTCACGTCATGACTGCTTTTAACCGATTTCAACCTTCGCAGGTGATGAATCACATCAAGGACATGTACCAGAAAGAATCCGAGCTGCTGCGTCAGCAGGCACTGGCATTGATCGCTGCTGCGGCGCATGCTTTGTGAACTCCTCCAGCGCTGTCAATAGGATTGCATCTATGAGACTCTGGCACACATCGAAAGGGAGGTGGGCTCCGATGTGATTCATGGCAAGATGTGGCAAGAGTTCACTGAGAGCGACTTGCGAAGGGCGTTCCTGTGGAGAAGCAGCTGAAGAGCTTGAAGAAGGCCCGGCCCTTCCTCTCCGGGCGGCCCTGGATGGCACGTTTGCGTTGCGCAGGTGAGTGCGAACTTGGCCCAGCTCAAAGTGGTCTGTCAGTCTACCGAAACCGCAGCCGTCTCGGTACGAAATAAGGCATACTGAGGACCTTCGTTATGCTCAGATGTCACCGAGCTAAGACGATGTGCTTAGGCGATTCAGCCGCTGGTCCAGATCCAGAGCGAGATCTACAAGTCTGACACTTGGAAGGGTGCCATGTGGAAACTTCCCCGCCTTGCCTGGGATATGCCCCCAACAGCCACAATCCCAAATTTTCAACCCTGAATCCAAAGCCTGAAAGGACCCGGATCGCGGAGTTCGAGCAAGCGCTTCGGTCCTACCACACGGGACTGAAGAAGGAAGCGTGCTCCGACGCGACGAGAGACCGATGCGAAGAAATAGAAAGATCTTGCTCCGATGCTGGTAACATTGGGGAGGTACTATTTCTACAAATCTGGTGTCGAGTTGGCGTTCCAGCGCATTCAAGCAGCTCCTTGTCTGCTGTCGGGTTGCGCATGTTTGGCCCAGTGACCAAATCGCAGCGAGATTCCGACGTCACAGATGATCGGAGCCAAGGTCACTGAGTACCTCGACCTCAAAACCTCCGAGCTCCAGGCACCCAAAGCCACCAGCTTTTTCGATGTGGGAAGAGGGTCCCATGCAGGATCTGCAGCTGATTGCCAAGAACTTCGAGTACCCCGATGAAGTCAAGGAGTCCTTCCGAGTCATGGGCATGATGCGGGAGGACGCGAGCAGTCCAAGTGTGGTGTCACTGAAACTGAACCTGACAGGTCTCCTCTGCTCGTGACTGCAAAAGAGGGATGTCGGTGACAATTGCAGAGCACTTTTTGCTCAAGAGCGTAGGCAGGGCTGCGGGGTGATGGCCGTCCCCCACGACCCTGCTCCTGGGCAGCCTGTGCAGTTGCGAGCGAGAGTCTATTTCAGAGACGTCGCACCCTACTTGTACGCTCGGTTCTGTGACGTGCTTTTGTGGTCTTGAAGTCCTCTGGCAAATTGAGGATGACGATTCTGAACGGGCCGCCACATATGCAGAGGCTGGGGCTACAGAGATGGCCACGGTGCTTGGATTCGGGCATTGGATGTGCAGCTGTACTGTGCAACTGTACTGTAGCCGGCTTGCCAGGTTGATCTGGCCTCAGATTACCCACGGTTGTTAGGAGTGGATGGGGCGCGTGAGGCGGGCCTGACTGTACCTTTCTGAGGTGAAGGTAGGGGACACGGATCGAAGTCCGGACAGGTTTTTGAATTATTCGTGACCCTCGCGGTCTGGCCATCAGCTTTTGCATGTCGACTGTCATCGTTGGTCTGTATGTATGACTTTCCGCAACATCAAACTTTATCTAATTTAGTGCTACAGGCTGTTTGAGTGTTCGGAACGCTTGCGGCTTGCGTGTTCGTTGTTGCACCAACTTTAGCAGTAGGCTCAGCATACTGCTGCTATCGGTGCCGGGACAAGAAAGAACGAGAAACGTGGTAGTGCTTGCGCGGCAGGAAGAACTCTTTAACGTCCTCCATGCCCATCTGAAGGGAGGCCTTCCAGAAGGATGGTCGCTACAGGTGGAGGCAGAAGTGTGTTGTCTTCATGAAGCCTGCTGACTGCTGTTCTTGGGAATCCCCAAGCCCGATCGCATGTTTTGTGACGAGGAGCAGAGATCAGCGGCCTACTTCTGGAATGAGGCCAGGCCAATGGCCTCGCATGATCGGACTGTCTTCGAAAGAGGCTGACTACACGAGGTTCTGTGATTCATCCGTTCCGGTTTGGGCATCTTGCTCTGGAATATGCTTCCAAAACGTAATGGTATAGGCAACAGCAATCGCAGGAGTAGAAGTAATAAAGATTATTGTGCCCGGAACAATGAGTCCTAAGGAACAGCAAAACTTCATCACACTGGCAATGATGAGGGAAGTAGTAGTAGTTGCAGTGCTGCTGATACTGTAGTAGTTGTCGTCGTCGTATTAGCACTGGCAGTGGCCGTACTCATGCGCAACACAAGAGTATTCACATATGTAGCAGATGTATAAAACAGTGTCATTACTTTTGCTATTCGCATTATGCGTATTGTTGTTGTTATTTCCACCACTACTGCATTTACTAGCATTACGCAAAAAAAGATGAGTTATTGTTGCTATTCTCGTTTTTTGTTATTGCCACTACTTTTATTGAGGCCATTGTTGGTTGTTGTTCATGGGATGGGGATGTCCGAGACATTGCCTCTGAGGTGAGCGGCCGAAGCTCCTGGACTCATCCCGACCATCAGGTTTTTCAGGACCTGATTTGGGGGTTGTAGGGTTTGGGGTCGAGGGCATCTGGGGTTTAGAGCTTAGGGTTTGTAGTGATAGGATCAGAGTTTCAATGTGAAAGTTTTGGAGTGGGCTGAGGAGTTTAAGACCAGAGTTTAGGCTTTTGGCCCTGGTTTCTTGGCCATTGCACGTCATATTTCAATCCAGGACCTGCTGTTGTTTCGGAGGCCGAGGTACGTGTCCAGTCACCCGTGGCAGGCTTGCTTCACCACACCGATAAGTGCGTTCTAGAATCAAAATTCATGACAAGCCAGTCGGCCCCATTGCATGACCAAATCGTGGAAAAAAACCCACCGGGGTACCAGAACTACATGCTGCCCAGCAGATTCAGAGTTGAGGGCACGCCTCAAACTTAAAGCGTTGCAGCGCAATTCACAATTTGGTTTCACGACCGTCTGTACCTCAGCTTCGAGGATCTTGCAGTCGCCTAGCTTCTGGTTTAGAGCCCGCAGTCTTCAGGAGATAATGGAGCTGCATCGCGAAGCGATGCAGTCTGACCATCCCGGGCAGCACCTGAGGAAGGGGTGGGAGAGGCTCGAGGCGCGACTGCTCTACGAAGTCTGAAGTGGAGAGAGGGTTTAGAGATTCCCTTAGGGTCTAGGGTTTAGGGTTAAGGGTTTAGAGCTGCCCGATTGAGGCCGACAGCAGCAATCGACATTGCGCGTGGTCCGCAGCTTAGTCGACTGCTTCCTTTGCAGTTGGAGTCCCACGAGAGCTGACTTTGAGGTCTGGCCCACATGTCACAGAAGAAGGCTTCAAGCAGCTTGTCACATTTTTGTACCTATCTTCCTGCAAGAGCCGTCTGATGTCTGATGCGGGAGCGTGGCAGCTGAGGTACTGGCATTGCTCCACCGACGGGTCCAGCAGCTGGTTAGATCCCTTTGCGGAGGCAGCAAGGGAACGAACCGTCAGGTCGCTCCGCCGGCAAAGACATGGTCTGACCTTGCGGCCTTCTTCGGGCATTTCAAGTGATCAAAAGAGTACACAAAGAAACCGCAACCAGGCTAGGAGAGGCGTACCACAGATGGTGTCCACGGCCTCGTTTGCCTGAGGTCCTCATTGATGTCCAAGCTCCTTGCGCCCTTTGCAGCCATCTGTGACGGCCCCGCCCTTAGGACACAGCGGGCCGTCTGTGAAGTCAGTGAAGTGCTGTCGGAAACATTCTGCCGAGGCGAACAAGCTGATGCCGAAACCACAGCCCGTACAGAGAGCTGCAGTGCAGTAAGTGTTCCTTAGCTGCAGCGGAAAAACGTTTAACTTCAGATGATGGCTGCTCTAGTCCTGCAGTTTCGAGCTCTCCGCAGTCGTGATGTCACAAGCCGAGGAGAGCAGCACGCCCAGGGAGATGCGAAGACCCTCGCTTTCTTCGACTCCGAGAAGCCCTGTGCCGCTGGGGGTCGGGACCCAAAGACCTCTCCTAGATGGTTCGACAGCATCGAGAAGCCGTTCACGTCCCGAGGATAGCGAAGGCAGTGGCGGCCGCGGCCTACCGGGCACGGCCATGGCTGGAACCCACCAGGATCGGACCGGCAGGGATCGGCAGGCTTTACGGTGCTCACTGCAAGTCCGGGAGTGTTGTGGCTTAGTGAGTTAAGTGCTTGAGGACTGACTGCGACGTATACAAGAGATCCGGATATGCCCGCAGGCGTGCTTGCATTTGCCGTGCAGGAGGCGCTCCAAGCCATTCAGGGCACGTGCAGGATGCATCTTCATCGAGGAGATCTTCTTCGAAGGCGTCGGGCAGAGGATGAGGCCGGCGAGCTGGAAAGCCAAACTAAGAAAGCCTGGGGCCGTTTGTGCATCAGCTTTCTCGGAAGCCTCCTGCATCGGCCAGAGAACTCACGTTTGCAAGCAGTCGCATCACCACATCATGATCTCAGGTTTCTGCAAACTTCAGATTTGAGGAAAATCGATAAAAGCCTTTCCTCACCCTGCCTCGTTGAAATGGGACAGACGAATTGTGCGGAGTTTCCCGTCCTCAGCGCACATCCTTGTGCATGGTTCTGTCAGAGGTATCGAGGCAGGAAGTCCTGCCGTATTGGGTCTAGCTGCTCCGGTTCTGCGCGGTCGTAAGCTCGACATCACTTGGAGGCAAGAGCCACGTATGGTGGCAGTCTCTCGTAGGCCGCCCTCGCGCTTGCGTGCCCGAGATGCACACCGAATCACGCCAGATTCGATTAGTGGAATCACAACAGGTTCACGGTTCTGAAGCTACTCACACACCGACATCTTGCTACTGTAACATCTAATTCGGCAAGTTCAAGTGCGGGCAAGATGCCGGCAACTCTCTTTTGCAGTTGTTGCTGCAGAGTTGGTTCCTTCTTGGGAATCTTTGTGCTTATTCTGAAGAAAGCTCGCGCAGAAAGTTTCCGACTGCACTCATTACCGTTATTACCGTTGCATGATCTCGGGTGCAGGCCTCTGCAGTGAAGAATCTGCAGAGATTCTGCCACGTCTACCTGTGCCGGCTGAAACTGAAGCAGCACCAGAGAGCAGCCCAGGACCGAATCGTTCAGATTCGTTCAGATGCTTCTGATCTTGCCGGTGATCTTGTCACCGGGGTTGTGATTTATGGAGGGGCCCGGCGCAAAATGACCGGATCGATTGAGGTACCATGTTTACCGTACCTGCTGAGGGACAAACCTGTTTGGCACTGTTGCCAGGCTTTGAAAGCTGTGAGAGGCGAGAGAGCATCGTGATAAGGCGGTTTACAGCTCCCGATGTGCGTTCTGTTTTTTGCTATGCTGCTCCCATGTCCTCACAGGAGCGCTTCGCGGCTGCGACTCTACAAGCTGCGTGCCGTCGCAGGATTTGCCAAGTGCGTCTCCTCGCCGCTGCCAGATCGAAGGCCGAGGCTCGGTCAGGGTGCCTAAACTAAACTTATTATAACAATACAATATAATATAGTATAATATAATATAATATAGTATAGTATAATATAATATTATAAACTTCCTAAACCAAAGCGGCAAGCCCAAGCCTAGAGCCTGATGCCTAAAGGCCCAACCGGGTACGAGCTTCCTGGAAGATCAAAATGTCGACATGTTGTGGTCCGAGCAAAAGGCATTCGTGCCACCGGCAGACCGTGGCTTGACCTGGCATCACGCTTTACGATTTCCTCTTCTTGTGCTCGGGTGCAAAGCCGCAAGACAGGAAGATGCAGCCTGCTGCTTGCAGAGAGCAACACGAGCATTCCTCTCTGCGGCGACTGCCATGCAGAGGGAGGAGATAGTTGCACAATACGGCACAGTTTCTCGAGTTCGTAAACTCAAAAAGTGGCACGTATGCAGGAAGTGGCGAGAACTCGCCACGCAGTTGCTGCTTGCCACATCCAGAAGTGTTGGAGGGGCCGCAGAGATCGGCATTGGTTTGATGAGATTGGCAGAGAACCTTGGCCTTGGCATGCCTTGGCAACATCGGTGTTTTTGCTGTCCGTGGAGGGCGCCGCAAGTGCAAAAGAAACTCTGAAGCCTCTTGGGTCTCACGCATTCTTTCTTGAAGCCCTTGCTCAGGACAAGCTCTCCAGTCTTCGGGTGCAGCGGAGAAAGGCAGGAAGTCCCAAATCGTTCGCTTTGCAAACTCTTCGGCCGGAACAATCCCGGGGGTAGTCGGTAGCAGGTAGGCCGAGAAGGCCCGAATTGCTTGATGCTGCCTTTCGAATGTGCAAGACCATACTCGTAGGTACCCAGTGGTGTTCGTTTTGCTTTTTTTTTTGCTGCCGCTGAATCTGCTCTTTTTCCACACCGATCCCCTGAGGAAGCGGCGAGGTGCGGCTCCCAAGGGTTCGCCAACTCACTGTTGAGTGCCGCTTTCTTGTCTGGACGTCCAATGTCACTGCAACACTGAGCAGAGTAGCTGCTGAGCCGATGGATGGGACAGGCTTGCTGCAGAAGCCGCTATCGCTCAAGAGGCCCGTCGTCACAAAGCCCAAGAGTGCTCCAATCAGTTCACAGCTTGTCGTGGTCTTCCAGGCGCGGCGAATCAACGCTGCGACAGTCATTCAGAGGCGATGGAAAGGGTGCTCAGTGCAGACTCTTGGTCGCAAACGAGAGCTCAGTTGTCGGGACCATTAGCGGCTGATTCTGCTTATGTCGTGCGAATACCTGTCGCTGCAGGTGTCAATCAAGTGTCAACGTTGCTTCTGCGGGCTTGCGCGTTGCTCCCGGCTCCAATCTACCGGAGGAAAAGGGAGGCAGGGTACGATCATGCAGCGCGATGAGTTATCTTACATGAAAAATAGATCAGCAGATTACATCTTCGTACAATGTTTAGCATTGCGATGCTTGCTTGTGGTTCTGATGCAGTAGTGATTTTCGTCTTGAGTTGCAACATGCTCATTGCGGCACGATCGTCTTTGAACATGCAATAAGGCATGGTTGCATCCTACTATGCTTTAATACAGTACTTGTCAACTACTGTGTGTCGTGGTGGGTTAAAGGATATCATAAAGAGGTCATAAACTATTAGTAGAGTCTGCTTTAAATTTAAGTTGCAGTTGCATTTTGATTTTCATATCGCTTCAGATTCATGTTCGAAATTTCGATACTGCTCTTGAATGTGCCATTGCTGTTTGGCTTGCATATGCAACTGCACTTAGCTAATTGGAGAGGGGTTTATGCATTTCATAAGTCGCATTCGGTCTCACTGTTCTCATCTGTACATGCCTATGTCTAGGGCTTCTTACAAGAGATTTTTCACGGTCCTGTAGAGGCATTGCGTTTCTGCATGTTTTTGCAGGTGTGTATGCACATGCATATCTACACTCTGCATGCCAGAGTAGACTGAAACCGAGCATCACAGGCAGCCGCAGCCCTTCACGGAGGAGGAGAGAGAACACAGGACTCCTTGGAAGCATTGGGTCAGCGGTAGCACAGGGATGATGATAACAATGCAATAGAGCACAATATATTGAATTCTATCACAACATTTAATATATAGTATAGTATAGCATGACCTCATGTGATATAATCTTTCCGGAACCTTGGAGCCCTGTCTCGTCGAGGACCGGAAGCGGACACCGTTCCTCAACGGGAAGGCCGCTCAACATCGTTACTTTGGCAGCATGTTATACCTTCGGGTGCTCGTGCGCAATCGGAGTTTCTGGAAGTCTTAAGTGAGAGAAGGCGAGCAGATGCAGGCCGGCTGATCGTGCCGAAGGTTTCGAGTCTTTGTGCCAAGGAAGCCCTTGCCCAAGAAGCCGCAGAGTTCGAACCTGGAGACTCCGACGGAGGCGGGTCTCTGACATCCTGTGTCGTACTTCCCCCCTTCAAGGGTCTCACGCACTGGCCCTGGCTACTTCCATGCCGCGACTTCGGAGAGCTCTTGTTGCATGTTTTTTGCACTCGCAAGGACAAGATGAACGAGCCGCTTGCAGAGACGTTCAGACGACTCAAAGGATTCAACTTGCTGCATTGACCGGTTTATGCGAGCTTGAGAATCGTTCGCTCGTTCGAAGTTGCCGAAGTCTTGGTCTTTAGTCTTTAAGCGACGACACGGTAATGCCTCAGTGTCGGCAGCTCCTTGCGTTCAAGGTTGGGCGATTTGCGATTTCCTTCGCCACTGGGCTTTCATCGACGTGTGCCATCACAGAAGGCGGAGAGACAGGGACGTCGGCAGCTGCAGATGCTTCCAAGATTGCACCATGCTTGAAGGACTGGAGCTCTTGCTTGGATGCAGTGCTGGGCGAGCTAATGATGTCTACACAGCCACTGACTCTGCAGTGTCCTGCACCGCTGAAACACCAGATCGTGCAGTATCTAGCAAGTGCAATCGTATGCAAGAGCGCGACAAGGTCGCCGGCGGCCTCGCCAAAGAGGCGCCGAGCAGCGGCAAGGAGCGACTCGATTCCACAGCTGCCGCCGCATACACAGGCGTGGCTTTGGAGCGATTCTCACAGACGGCCCCTGCAAGCAAGCCTGGATCTATCGAAGAAAGTCTGCAAATGTCTGCAAGTGGAAGGACTCCGGCTACCTTCCTTCGGGGATGGCCATGGAGGTCCTTCCGCCATCATGCCGATGTGCGAGGTGCATAAGTGCTGCAAGAGTTCAGGAGAAGCTCTGCAGAGGGCGAGCTGCTGTGGACTCCGTAAGCCCGCAGAAGGAGAGGCCCCAGGCACGGCAACCTCTCCCTGGATGTTTTCTTCTGGGTTGCTGGGTCTTTTTTTCCGGGTCAGGGGGCGACCTCCCGGCAGCAGATGGTCTCTGCGAAAGCGCTGCTCATGGCGCAGCCGGAGGACGACCCGATGGGGCAAAAGTAGCCGTCTCTTGGAGTTCTGTTGCGATTTCAGGCGGTCTTCTCTGGACCTTCCCCGCCGTTGCCGGCCGGCCATTCCAGGTTCTCCTCGAATTCGAAAGGTTTCTTGGAACGAATCTGGTGGTGCTGAGACATCTCGACGTATGAACTTTATCATGATGTCAATCATCAGCACGGGGTTTCTCAATCAGAGTAGTCAGGCCGGATAGACCTCGCAGCGACGCTCAGACTAGAAGACATGGACGATGAAGCTGGCCGCTTGACTTGGAATGCCTATGCCGAAACGTGACTTCCACGAGCAGTGCATGCTCAGGGGCCGGAGCCCCAAAGACTAGTGGCGACTCTCCCTGTGGCTGGCAGCCACCTGTCGGCTTCCGCAATCCGCAGGACCTTGCTCAGTCTGCGTTTTCGTGTCCCACCTGCAGTCCAGCAAGTGAAACGCAGGACGGCAGGTCCATGCTGCCTGGACATCAGAGGCAAGGCGGCCTTGCCTTCAGCAGTGGCTTTCGCTGCAGTAGAGACGGGTGGTTCTGTGGAGCTACCGGCAAAGTCTCTGACATGAATAGCAAGCACTGGCACGCCAAGGTCACCAACATTTGGCATCTACCATTCGCCTAGAGGACCTGGAGGATGCTCGTTCAGGCGACAAGAGACCAGAAGTGTCCAATGAGTGTACGACACGTCGATGATTCTTTAGCCTAGTCTCTGTTTTGCCAGGGCTTTCCAGCCGCGCTTCTTTGAGGGGCGACGCGTGGCACGGCGTGGCCACGGGGGCGGCAGCGAGCTGCCCTCGAAGCCCCGGCATGCCGCAGAGCAGCTCGTCGCCCTTGTTGCATGGCGGCTCTGCCCGCCCGGCTCTCGGGAAACGTTGTGAGTTTGGAGGCTCTTCTCGAGGCTTGTGGATGCCTCCCAGGCCCGGTGGTCGGCCCCCATCCCTCGTTGCGGCCCGGGACTAGCTCGGGTGCATCCTTGCGGCTCGCTGGTAACCAGCTGGCTGGCTTGGCCCCCAGGTTTTTGTCATATTTTCTCCCACTCTTCCGAGACATGCAAAGGACCAGAAAGTCAGCAAGATCCGGCAAGTACCAGCATCAGCTACCAGACCACCGGCACCACTTTGCAATTGCCCAGGTGGACGTGCCCACGGCGCGCAGCTAGGTGTTCCTGATTTTGGAAGGCCAGCTCTGTTTTGACGAAGTCAAGCCAGGGAGCTGGCATGCCTTAGGATTGAAGGGCAGGTTTTTGAGTTGCCTTTGTAACGAACGTGAGCGTCACACGGCTAGCCTTGATGAACACTGGATACGGAACCTGCCACTTGTTCAACGTAGCCACAGCACCTGCATGTGCACAGATACCAGGTGGGCTTTAGAACAAAGACAGAGTGTAGCAAGCTGCTACAGCAAGCCCCGTGCGCGGTCTGGAGAAGTGACATGACTTGTGCTGTGTCCGTTGAAAACGGACATCAGCTCTGCAAGTATGGTGTCTATCAAATGGCCTGAAGCTGCGAAGAGGTACAATGGATAATCATCGCGTGCCGTGATGTGATGCAAAGCCATAAAGCCATAGCCATAGCCATAGCTTGGTTGTAGGTGGGCCACATGCCTTCCAGCAGTCGAGGGTGTGCGGCCCCACGGTGTCTCTACAGGGCAGGTGCACATGTACAGGTGGCATCGCTGGACATGTAGTCGGACAGTGGCATCCGGGGCCCCGGGGAGGTGAATGAGCGGGGCAGCTCCGCCACACTGGAAGCGTAGGGCCTATGGCCTCTGGCGCCCTGACAAATGCCACTGGTTTTGCACAATTAGGCATCGTCTGCCTGGCAGAATCGGCATGCTCAGCTTGAAAAGATGGGGGATGCTGATGGCTTCCTGTAGCTGCAGTTCGACTCCTCTTGCTGGGGATCGGGTCGTCGAACCAGCAAAAGGATGTGGCCCTCATCAAGGCGCTCTGGGACCACGAGGTGGAGAGGACAGCCAGCTCCCAATTGGCCCAGGAAGCTGCGACAAGTTCATCCTTTATCTGAGCGAGTCTGCAGGATCCGACTGACGGAATCCTATTTGGTCAAGAGGCCGATCAGCACTGTGAAGTGCAGAAATGCACAATTCCGACCCCTTTCCGGATGCCGCTGGGCAACGGAGACCTTGAATGGTCTGTTGAGGTGGGGCACTGTGGATGCTTTGCAGATGGAAGACGATGTGAAGGCAAACTTCAAGAAACTCAAGGACACCACGAACGCACGAACTAAAGTCCAGCTGCGTTCGCCACAGAATCTTTGCATGCTGCTGGTGCTTGCATTTCGTGGCTTGCCTTTTCGGCATCTCTGATGAGGAGTACAAAGTGGACAAGAAAGTGGATGTGTACGTTGGAATGCAGGAGGAGGGGCATGTTGCATGATCATGCGTGTACTGCACTAGGATGCAGAGCGGCGCAGTGGCATGGTTGCCCATGCGCTGACAGGTCATCAAGCGATGGGTAATCTTCTGCCCTCTGGTTGGCGAGCTCTCCGACCCGTCCATGAGGCCAGCGCTCACAATGCTCATGTATTCATATGGTAATAACTATGGTAATGATGGTCATCGGAATAGTAATATACTGCCAATGACAAATGTTTAATTTAAGGCCAAAGGCAGTTCGCCGCTTGTCCTAGGCCCAGACATTGGTCAGCTCTGGTGACTCTCTGTGACAAGCAGCTGGAGGACCGGTGCACGAGTTTTGCATCAGACGGGTCACAGGCCCGTGTCGCAAAATTCAGGTTTCAAAGGAGCTCCTTCTCCGTGACATGTGGAACATGGAGCTTCACAAGTTTCCCACAGAGGCCCTGGGTGGGACTTTGGGCTCGCACTTGCAGTGGCCTCTGCTATGCTCTCCACGGCTTTGTGCTGCATCGCGGAAGAGCCTTGGGCTCAAGGGATACAGCTGCAGAGTAGCCCAGACTGAAGCAACCACGTTGCGGGCAGACACACGAAGTCCCATGCATGACGCGGCATAGTCGGCGATGGTCCTGGTTGGCCCCAGTTGCAAGATCCTGACGTTTCCGTGACAGAGATGGTTGGCACCCGAAGACGGAGAAGGTCGACATTCATGCCCAGGCGCGATTGCTGATCGCTTAGAGCAGACTGCGGTTTTTGGAAACCTCACCTTGTGAGGCCTGTCAGGACAATAGGCCTTCATGCTTCTGCTTGGCTGTGGCTATGCCGGCTATGCACTCCATGTTGCCGGGGGCTCGGGTTTCCTTTGCGCTCTGGTCTTGTCGCTTTCTCTGCACGGCCTCAGATGGAGCTGGCCGGAAGCCGACCAGAGAAGCTGTGTCCTTCGACTGCAACCTGACCTTCTCCGAGCCGGTCGGTGGCATGGCCAGGCTCTGAGGTGTCGCTGGTGAGCGAGTCTTTCTTTGTAGGCCTTTTCTTGCGGCCTGAGGTCTGGGGCATCGCTGCAGATGAGACGCATCGTCTGCTCATCGCTCCATCACTCGATTCCATGGTGTACGACAGCTGCACTGGCAGATGGGACTCAGCTGAACCTGGTCGGGTCTCCGAGACGACTTCCGAGGTACGCCTGGAACATGACCGGGGCAGAGCCTGCGCGCTGGGAGCGGCGGCGTGTCTGCAGTGGTTGATCTCATGCCGTCAGCTTTTCGTCGCTGCCCACTGCAGGCACATGCTTGACGAGCACAAGGACGAGGTTTGGAGAGTCTGGGCCCCTGGTCATGAGGCGCATACCGGTGTCGGATACGTTGCAAGTCACGACTTTGCGGCGGATGACCCCTGCTCGACCAAGGTGGCAGTGCATTCCGAGCCAGAAGTTGGGAACACGCCTGCGCAGCCACGCTTCCTGACCGGATCATTGGATGGTACAGTGAGAGTCTGGAGCTTCCTGCCGGCAAGCGGCCCATGCATGGTCATCGTCCGTCTCATCTAGACACACCCAGACTGCCAAGGCAAGACTGGCGACGGATTTCGGGGCCATCTCCTCTACAACACGAGCCACATGGTCACGGCGTTGGCATCTTCAGCGTGGATTGCGCACGGTGACAAGAGTGGCCTGATCGGTCTGTGGTGGCGACCTGACAACTGGTATCGAGCTTTGCAGGCAGACTCTGTCATGATCCAGGCCGAGACCGGGCCCGTCGGCTTGGGCATGCACGCATGCACGGATGCATGCATACATGTATGTACGTTCGTCTGCATGCACGTATGATCACAGATGCTTGAAACACACAACCATCCATCCATGCATTACATATCATGATGTTACATTGTATATTACTTTTCCAAACCATGACATACCACAGCAAACTCAAACACTTACATGCATGCATCCGTCGGTCGGTCCCTCCCTCCCTCGTCCGTCCCTCCGTCCATCCCTCCGTCCCTCCGTCCGTTCGTCCGTCCCTCCGTCCCTCCGTCCGTC
>CAJNJA010051376.1:0-16963 GCA_905231915.1 Symbiodinium necroappetens
TTTAGGGTTTAGAGTTTAGGGTTTAGGGTAGAGGGTTTAAGGTTTAGGGTTTAGGGTTTAGAGTTTAGGGTTTAGGGTAGAGGGTTTAGGGTTTAGGGTTTAGGGTTTAGAGTTTAGGGTTTAGGGGGTTCAGGGTACCTCTGAGGGTCCTTTCATCCTCTGAGGGTTTAGGTGGCTTGGACTTTGTGGCTTGGCCCTTAGGGTTCAACCTCATAAGCCGCAAACCCCAAACTCCGAATCTTGTCTCCAGGAAATTCTGATCACGAACCGAAGGACCCGACGAGTTGCCGCCGACGATGAAGAACCCGAACCCTCACGGCGCTACACTTAAGCCAACCCTACAGCAAAAATCAACACCTTGCAAGTACTCCACACCATAAACATTAAATCTTCAGATTTATACCCCAAGTTGCAAGCCCTTGTTACGCCCCACCGGAATAAAAGAGCACAGCCTCACACAAACAAACAGCATTTAAAAACCAAAAGCAAAAAACAAGGCAGCGAACCCCAATCCCTAACCGAAAAAAGTGGCCCCCCGCCCATTGAGCTTTCAAGCCCCGTCCTGGGTCACTGCGGCGAAGCTCGACCTAGTTGGGTTCAGGAGTTTCGGGTTTAGGGCTCGGGTTTCTGCAGGGTTTAGGGTTTGGGTTCTGGGTTCGGGTCCTCCCGAATTAGGGTTCAGGGTTTAGGTTTTAGGGTTTAGGGTTTCAAAACCAAACCGGAATGGCACATCACCACAAGCTAAATACCCCATCAGCGGAACACACAACCTGCAAGGCACCCATGCTTGCATGCCAAAACCCCAACCCCCGCCCCCCCCCCCCAACCCAATTAAACCCACAATCCCCATGCAAAGCTTCAATCCAGAACCCTCGAGACCGAAATCTGGTCTTATCAACCGAAGCATGCTGCAGAAGCATGTAAAGGATCGACCCGGGGGGGGCGCTGAACCCGAGAGCATCCCGAGTCCGAAACGTTCGACCTTAAAGCCACACCCTAAACCCTACATCCGAACCCCAGAAACCTAGATCCAAACCCCTAAACCTTAAACCCTAAACTTTAACCCTAAATCCGAACTCCCAAAACCCTAAATCCAAACCCTAAACCTTAAGCCCTAAACCCTAAACCTTACAATCCGAACCCCAAAAACCCAAATCCAAACCCGAAGCTCTAAATCCAAATCCTAAAAACCGTCAGCCCAAACCCTACATGCCCAAATCCGACTCTGCGGTGCACTGATTCCAAAGTCCACCCCGACAGCTTGCAGTAAGCTATGGCAATAAACCCTAAGCCCTAAGCCCTAAACCCTAAACCTTAAGCCCTAAGCCCAAAACCCTAAACCCAAAGTCCTAAACCCAAAGCCCTAAGCCCCAACCCTAAGCCCTAAGCGCTAAAGCCCAAACCCAAAGTCCTAAACCCTAAGCCCTAAACCCGGAACCCTAAAGCTGGTCTCGAAGTAGCTAAAACTACCATTATTATTGTTATTATTATTATTACGATTATTATTATTATTATGATTATGATTATGATTATGATTACTATTATTATTATTACTACTATTATATGGTTATTGCTACTAGTATTAGTATTATGATATATTAGCATTATGATTATTGTGTTATTACTATTATATATGGCTATTGCTACCATTATTAGCTACAACCGGACCGAGGAGCCCCTTTGCAGCCGGCGCCGTGCGAAGTGCGGTGGGGCCTCGAAAGGGGTCTGAGGTGGCTCAGGGTTTAGGGTTTATAGGGTTTATAGGGTTTAGGGTTTATAGGGTTTAGGGTTTAGGATTTAGAGGGTTTAGGGTTTAGGGTTTAGAGGGTTTAGGTAGGGTTTCGGGGGTTTGGGGCCTTGAGAGTGCTAAGTGTGAGGGTTGAGGGTTCAGCTTCGAGGCTTTCAGGGCTGAGGGTGGCGGGCTGAAGGTGCTTGGAACAGAACAGGACTCGCTGCACCTTCGTGGATTCAGGGTTGCACGAATTACGGTTTAGGGTTTATAGTGTTTAGGGGTTTAGGCTTTAGGGCTTAGGGCTTTTTCAAAGGAAAGGGTTTGGGTTTGTATGGGGGTCCGCAGGGTTTCCTTAGAGAGTAACTGTGACCCGAACACGGATTTACGGGCGGCGGGGGACGGCGAACATAAGCGGAATCCCCGTCCTTATGAGGGGCTCCTGACCACAAGGGAACCTACCTTAGCCATATGCGGGACTAAGTAAGCACGCTGAACAACTCGAATCTAGGCGTTAGACATACAGGAATGCTAATCAACATCGTTTTTGTGTGGCAAAAGCAGCTGCTGCTGCTACACGTGACATGAGGGTTCAGGGCTCAGGGTTTAGGATTCCCCAATTCCGCATTGGGAGCTTCAGACAATGTGTGTGTGTAAATAATGCAGGCCTGCTCCGCGGTCACCTTATCATGCAGACCCAAAGTAGCTAGGTAAAAAAACCCAGGGTTCCCTGAATCATTGGGTTATCGCTTTCCTCTTCTGCAATTGTGAGACGGACACCCAGAATAAACAAGGGATACTTTGAACATGTGTAAGACTAAGTCCAGAACAACGGCCCCCCCGGCCGTCTAAGATCCTAAACCTTGATAAACCTATGCCGAAAGTGTAGTAGAAGCTTGTGCATATTGCAGTTTTGGTGGAAATAAGAGGCCCCTGCAATAAATCTGAATCCCAAAACCCTCAACCCTCTTGCTACCCTCATAGGAGCCCTCTACACAAACCCGAAGACCCCCAAAACCTGATCTGAAATAGAACCTCTGAAGAGCCCCATTAAAGAATCCTAATACAGAACCCTTCCCCTGAAGCTATGTCGGGCTTATTCTCTTGAGCTTATAGACCTTATCCTGAACCCTAAACACTAAACCCTAAGCTATTTCGGGCTTATACTCTTGAGCTTATTCACCCTCTCCTGAACCCGAAACCCTAAACCCTAAACCCTAAGCCCTACGCCCTAAACCCTAAACCCCAAGCCCCAATCCCTGCAAACAGCCACAGCTTTGGTCCCCTCCAGGCCGGGCCCCCGAGCGTGCGGTCTCGACCGGGCCAGGGGCCACGAAGCACGGGACTGCGTCCATGCTCTCCTGGGTTTGGGGGGTTTAGGGGGTTTAGGGGGTGGAGGGGGTGGAGGGGGTGGAGGGGGTTTAGGGGGTTTAGGGTGTTTACCGGGTTTAGGGGGTTTAGGGGGTTTAGCGTTGAGTGTTTAGGGTTTAGGGGGGGCATCATGCAGGGGCGTGAACAATTAGAATAGGGTTCCGGGCATCATAATTTAAGGAGTCCTGAGGATAGTCTTGGTCATGATCTTGGCTTCTATATTAGGGTCGACGGGCAATTGAGGGTTAAGGGCTTTGGCGTCATTGAGGGTTCAGGGTTAAGAGCAGCTTCGGGTCCCGCAGTAGGCTCTCGTCGAGGCTCTGAAGTGTAGGAGCTTGGTCTGAGGCTTCAGAGCGAGTGGCACAATTTGTGGGGCACCGGTTTAGGGAGCAATCTGGCCCTAAACCCTAAACCCTAAACCGTAAACCCTAGGCCTTAAACTCTAAACCCTAACCCTTAGGCTCTAAACCCTAACCCTTAAACCCTAAACCCTAAGCCGTAAACCCTAAGCCCTAAACTCTAAACACTAACCCCGGCCGAACCCCTAAACCCTAAACCCTAAGCAGCATTCTGGGCTGAGCTTTGGGCCTCGGGGCTTTCGGATGCTGCGGCTTAGCGATTCGGACTGGGGATTTACAAACTCTTGGGGCCGCCAAAACTGGCGGCTTGGGGTCGGCAAGGTTTCCTTCCCTTCATGGTTTAGGGTTTAGGGTTTAAGGTTTCCTTCCCTTGATGGTTTAGGGCTTAGTTTAGGGTTTAGGGTTTAGGGTTTAGGGTTTGGGGTTTAGGGTTTAGGGTTTAGTCTTTTTAGGGTTTAGGGTTTAGGGTTTAGGCCTTCACGCAGACCCTAAACCCTCAAACCCTAAGATACAGTACCCTCCTTGTGATCAGCACGTTCCCACAGACAGCTGTGACAGCTAGCTTCCGGAGCAGCCCAAGGAGCAAGAGAACGACTGGCAATAAGGACTCTAAGCGAACGAAGGTATTCACTAATCGGGTTTATAGATGTGGGTGTGCCGCTGCGTGAAACCTCGGAGAGGAATAAATTCAGCAAGAATCCTGCCGGAAGACAAAACATCGGTTCATGGTTGGGTAACACCCCCGAAGCCCTAACCCCGAAAACCCCCAAGATCAAAACCCAAAACACCAAAGCCCAACACTAAACACACAAGCCCTAAAGCCCCTAAACCCTTTTTTGGAACCCTCAAAACCCTTTACACCCTAAACCCTGCAAACCGAAGCCCTAAACCCGAAACCTTATAAAACTCTTCACCCGACACGCTACAAAGCCCTGAACCCTAAACCCTATAAAGCCCCTAAATCGGCCTCTTCGTGGGAGCTGGGAAACGGAGGCAGGGCGTCGAAGAGCCGAGCTTGAAACGGCAGCGCAGTTTCCGGGTTCTTTGGGCTTCGGAGAGGGTTTAGGGCTTAGCATGTGAATCTAAAAACGACCTCTAAAGAACCAGGGAGCCCTCAAAACAAGATGCCAAACCGAGTCTGCGCCTGCGTACGTGTTTTTTCTGATCCCAGAATCCCAGGATGCCCCTCCCTCGGATGGCTCTCTGCCGTTTTTTGCCCGCCAATGGGAGTAGCCGGGTCATGCGTAAAGCAGTGGCTTCGTAACTCCACAGAACCCCTAAAAGCCCTAAAAGCCCTCGGCCCTAAAACCCTAAAAGCCCTCAAAACCCTATAAACCCTAAACCCAAGTCGAACCCCGTAATTAACCTTGGGTCGCGCCGCTGGGAGATGATGGGTTCCAGGCTAGAGCCTTCATGGTAACACTTCTGGCTACGCCTCCATTCTAACAGCTTTTGAGGCGGACTTGACCTAGGCCCAGGCTAGGAGGCTAGGGTGTATAGGGTTTAGGATGTCACTTTCTAAGTGCCGAAGCTTCGGGGTGAGAATCGCTGTCAGAGCTCGTGTTTTCACCCGGCTGCCTGATCCGATTCCTGCCCTTGTGGCTTTTCCACGCCATCCATGGTTGTCGACAACTCTCTGACCGGCACGCCGGCCGAGAAGAGGCTGACCTTCACCCCGATCTGGGGCCATTTCTTGACTAACTCGACATAGGCCGGCAAAGTGAGCACCTGGCCTGCGTGGTCTTTGATAAAAGAGAGACACGCCTTCTCCAGCTGCTTCGCCTGCAGGATATGTGCTTGGCAAAGGATGCCACAGACCTGTGCGGTGTCGACTTGTTCGGAAAGCTTCGCCTCACACCACAGCTGAAGCCGCGTGACCTGGTACTTGTGACTTACTGCCAGAAGCGCCTGAATCCCCGACAACTCTCGGCCACGGCTCTCTGTCTCGTTGTTGTGTGAGGTCCCCTTCTGAAGGAGCTCCAGGGCATCAGGCAACTGATCAGTGTAGAGGAACTGCAAGAAGGCCTTGAAGGTGGCGATATCGCAATCCTCGCTCCTGCATTCCTGCTGTCAGCTGCTTCTTGAAAAACTCGGACCGCGCACAGAGAATCTGCGAGTGCGCCTCAATCTCCTCCCCCTGCACCATGAACCCCACGTCGCTGCACGTGCCTTCCTCGAAGAGCGCCTGCGTGTCCTTCACGATGGTCGGCTCAGGAACCTCTGCAGCAGGGATCAAGGGCTGAATTTGTTCGGCTTCGTGAGGCCGAACTTCGAGCTCGAACTTCACCGTAAGGGTGTCGTTCTCCACCCACTCGGACTGCAGAAGCTCTTCATGGCTCAACCCGGAGATGCCCCGTGAGTCAGCAGGGCCGTATGCTGCAATCCTTCCTCCATCGCCGTGGTGGATGACTTTGCGTGTCTGGCTCCATTGCACGAACTCCCCATTCCGGGCCCTGACGTAGATACCATACCTGAGAGCAATGCGCTCCGCGCTGCAAAGCACTATGGCGAGAGGCCCTCGATACCCTCCACCAGGCTTGTTTTCACAGCTGTAGCGAAAACAGAATGTCTCGTTGCCAAGGTGAAAGTCCGTGTCAGCTTCCACCCAATGACGACCCCGATCAGCGGCCTCGTCCTGCTTGAGCGAACATGGGACCCAGGAAAACCCCTCGATTCTCCATATGTACTCGCCCCGAGCCACCATGTGGTCGAATTTGATGCTTTCGCCACCACTGGCCTGCACACGTTGCCTTTTGGAACGTTGTTGTGACGGAAGCCACGGCTTTTCATGGTCAATATCCTGCCGTAAATTCATTTCGACATTGTTGCGATCCTTTGCAGCGTACAGCCTGCCCTGCATCTCCCACAACTCGTTCCGCAGCCTGAGCCGCTCCCGGGCCCGCTCGGTCTCGGCCTGGAGCTCCGGGAGCCTCGCCTCCTCGGCTTCCGCCCTGCGCCGCGTGGCCTCGATCTCGGCCCGGAGCTCTTCGGCGGACATTGCGGACATGTTTGCCATGGCAAAGTGCGACGAGGCGAAAGCTGGAGGGGGATTCAAGCACATACCATGTTCTATCTATATCTAAATCTATACCTATGTCTATGTCTAAAACCATGCTCGAGGATTCGCGGAAGATCCAACAAAACCTTGGAGCCTCACGCATAGATCGCACCAACACAAAAAAAAACTGTATCGGAAGCACCCTCCCCTGAAATATCGATGAATTGAAACCTCCAAGCACAAAACATTGTCAAACCTGCATGTCAATGGCTAGTGCGACTGCATCATGATCCTACGCGAGTTTTCAGTGTTTTCAAGTCTCATACAGTGGAGCAGTGTATGATAAGAAAATTTCATTAATAAGAATTAGAGTCTCGAAGCTCGTCAGATTTTGGAAATCCAGGGTCTCACACCGGCGTAAGAACTTAGTTAGAAAAAATTGCTCTCATGCAGGATTCTATGCTCTCAATCATCCTATCTCGGCATGTTAGCCACATTGTACTCTGTGGTGGCCTGCCCAAACCCCAAAATCGTCCTAT
The DNA here is from genome assembly GCA_905231915.1 of Symbiodinium necroappetens. Classification (NCBI taxonomy): domain Eukaryota; class Dinophyceae; order Suessiales; family Symbiodiniaceae; genus Symbiodinium; species Symbiodinium necroappetens. The sequence continues at coordinate 6,997 of CAJNJA010051376.1, forward strand.
CTTAGCGAGATGGGCACGTTTTCCTCTGTGGAGGCATGCCCAAACCCCAAAATCGTCCTATCTCCGCGAAGTCAGGCGATTGGAGGCCTGCCCAAACCCCAAAATCGTCCTATCTTGGCGAGATTGGCACGTTTTCCTATGTCCAAACCCACATGTTGCCGTGTAGAAGCTTCTTTGCTTCGGAAACTTTTTTGCTTCCAAGCTAAAAGAGCCTAATTTAAGTAAATATTTTCAGGGTCTGACCCGAGCGCGGATTTCTTATTTTATCCCAAGTGAATAACAAATATCTAGACCCTCGTTCTAGGAACCCGAGTTCTTATCAAATCCCTCGACCGTAACTGCATGGGTTCTGCAGCAAGGCCCCACCCCAGAACTATAGATACAATCCTTTTCCCTAAACCCCAAACCCTAAATCCTAAACCCTAAATCCTAAATCCTAAACCCTAAATCGCTACTGTGCGTTGCGACTTTGCGTACTCGTGCCGAGCCTGTTGCGGGACTGAGAGGCGTCCAGTAACAATGGCAGACCGGAGGATTTGGGGTCACGGGTATAGGGTGAGAAACTATTCGCTCATAGTTCTTTCGTGTGACTGACACATCCGGGCTTGTATGCAAGCCTTCCGAGGGCAACCAAAGCAACAGCGACCACACCAAGAATGCCCGTAAACCCTAAACTTAACACCCTAAACCCTAAACTTGAACCCTACACCCTTAACTTAAACCCCAAAGCCTAAACCCCCGAACTTAAACCCTAAACCCAAAGCCCCCGGCCTCGGTAGAAGAGCCAGGCCGGCATCGCATCGACTCCCGGGAGAGCCCCCTGAGAGGATGCTCGCATCGATGGCTGCAAACTTAGACCCTAAAGGAACCCGTAAAGGGACCCTTTAAGGGACCCAAGGAACCCCTAAAGGTAGGGGATTCCCTAAAGGCACCCTTAAAGGAACCCTTAATGGGACTCTGAAAGGGACCCTTAAAGGAACCCTTAAAGGGACCTTAAAAGGGACCCTTAAAGGCACCCTTAAAGGGACCTTAAAAGGAACCCTCAAAGGGGCCCCTCAAAGGGACCCTTATAGGGTGGAAAGGTGTAGGGGAAACCCATAAACCCTGAGCGCCAAGCGAATTTGGGTCGACAAGGCGCCCCGGGTTAGGTAGGGGTCAGAGGCCAGTGTGGGGTAGAGGAGTTTAGGGTTTAGGGCTTAACCCCAAATAACCTACCTGTTTAAGGACTTATATAAAGAATTCATAACAAGGAAGCCTAAAAACGTAGGTTCTTTAGGGCCCAGGTAGGGCTTAAGGGTTCAAAGCACGGGGTTCAGTGGCTAGGGTGGTGCAGGGAGTTCGAGCTGGAGCCGGGGGGACGTGTCGGGGTCTGCTCTGCTCTACAGCGTCGGACCATGACCTGCAACTGGAAGAGTTCAAGGCGCTGCGATGTTTAAGTTCAGAGCCTAGCTCAAGAGTCAGGGCTCGCAAAGCGCAGATGACATACGGTCACTGGAGGCGTTTTTTGCATCGCGCGGGGAGGGGGGGGGCAGGTTTGTGTGAGGAAGCAGAGAGCCCGAGGTACCATCCTGAGTCGAAGGCCCCCTGTGTCAGTTCGGGTCTTAGCTGAAGGGTACTTCGAACTTTAGAGTCCGAGGGTTGCGGGCTTAAGTCCTATGCCTTGCAGCTACTACGACTAACCCTAAACCCTCAACCCTAAAGAGTTCCGAAGCTGAGCTATCGAAGATCCCGTGGCTTACGCCAGGCAGAAGGGTGGTTGTCTAAATTAGGGTCTCCTTTTAGGGTCCTTTTTTATAAGGGTGCCGTACTATAGTGGGCACCTCAAAAGGGACCCTACTTTGGAGAACTAGCCAGAATACATCGGTTTCCGACCCCCGCCCACCATTGGGAGGCCATGCTCAGACGCACTGCATGCTTGGCAAAAATTCCCGAAGTCCCCATTCGACGACTTGTACAATGCCTGGTGCACCCGGGGGGTTTCCTTTCCATGGAAGCAGCCAAGTCACGGATCTCGAGCTGCCCAGAGGCACCTGGATCTGAACATGCAAGGCTATTGGGTGTAGGGTTTAGGGTTTAGGGCTTAGGGTTTAGGGTTGAGGGTTTAGGGTTTAGTGTTAAGGGCTTAGGGTTTAGGGTGTAGTGTTGAGGGTTTAGGGCACAAATCTGCAACTCGGTGCCTCTGGGCCCAGCCAAGGAGGTGCCAAAGGCCAAAAACATCGAGCGCGCCGCGTTTTGTCACATCTGCTTCAGACCTAGTCCGCCATCGGCTCGTCTGTCGTCGTAGCGCTTTTGGCTCGCTCTCAGATCCTATAGTTTCAGAGTGTTTCAGAAGAGTATAGGCTTTGCTTGGTGTTGTACATGCCGGCTGTGAGGCAACGTACATCCCCAAAGCACCTTGAGCTCATACTTGGAGTTTCAAGGCAGCGAGCCACTGCCTGCCTCCTCCTGCTCCAATTCCTGCCCTCGTGGCTTTTCCAAGCCGGCCATGGCTGCCGACAACTCGGTGTCGGACACGCCCGCCGAGAAGAGGCTGACCTTCAGGCCAATCTGGGGCCACTTCTTCACCATGTCAGCGTAGGCCGGCAAAGTGTGCACCTGAGTTGCATGATCTCTGATGAAAGAGAGACACGCCTTCTCCAGCTGCTTCGCCTGCAAGAGATGCGCTTGGCAGAGGATGTCACAAACCTGTGCGGTGTCGACTTGTTCGGAAAGCTTGGCCTCACACCACAGCTGAAGCCGTGTGACCTGGTACTTGTGACTTACGGCCAGGAGCGCCTGAACCAGTGACAGCTTGGGGCTACTGCTTTCTGTCTGCCTGCTGCTTGAGGTTGTGGCTGGAATGAAGTCCTGGACATCTGGCAACCGGTCAGTGTAGAGGAACTGCAAGAAGGCCTTGAAGGTGGCGACATCACAATCCTCTATCTTGATCACGTTCGAGACACTCTCCTGCATGCCTCCAGTCAACTGCTTCCTGAACACCTCGGACCGCGCACAGAGAACCTGCGAGTGAGCCCGGAGCACCTCGTCCTGCACCATGAACCTTACGTCGCTGCACGTGCCCTCCTCCAAGAGCGCCTGCGTATCTTGGTGGATGCTCGGCTCAGGAATGTCGACAGAAGTGCTCACGCGCTGCCTTCTTTCAAAGCTCGGAGGCCGGACTTCCAGCTCGAACTTCACCGTGAGAGTGTCGTTCTGTACCCACTCGGACTGCAGCAGCTCCTCATGGCTCAGCCCGAAGATGCCCAGAGAAGTGGGAGGTTCACCTGGCCAATGCACATCGGGACCGTAAGCACAGGTCCTGCCACTCTCGCCGTCATGGACAACATCACGCGTCTGGCCCCATTGCACAAATTCCCCGCTCTGGGCCTTGACATAGATGCGATACCGAAGCGCGATGCAATCCTCAGTGTGCAGCACTATGGCCAGAGATCCATGATGCTGATAACACAGCATGTCTGCCCATGGGCTGTAGCAAAATAAGAATGTCTGCCTTCCAAGTTCAAAGCGTGAGTGCACAAAGTGAGCACCAGAGCCATAAGCGGCTCTACACTGCTCGAGCGTGCATGGCACCCATGAAAAGCCTTCGATTCTCCACAGATGCTCGCCTGTACAGATCTTGTCGCGAAAATTGACAGTTTCCCTATCACGTGCCTGCATCACACATGGCCTTCTGGCTGGATCTGCAAGTGGTGGGTTGGCCCAAATCTCATCATCGTCAATGCCCTCTCGAAACTCGGTTTCCTCGGAATTGCGAACCTCTGCATCCCTTCGCCTTAGTATCATGTCCTTCAGCTCCTCCCGCAGCCTCTGCCGCTCTTTGGCCTGCTCGGTCTTGGCAAGGAGCTCTGGAAGCCTGGCCTCCTCCGCTTCCGCCCACCGCCTTTCCTCCTCGATCGCCGCACGCAGCTCCTCGGCGGACATCGACGAAAACTCCGAAAAATCCATGGCAGGTCACGGCCACCCCGAGGCCCCTGGGCCCTTCAAGCTGGAGTCGGACCTGGCTGCCGCGAAGCGATGGGATGAACGAACCCAGAAATCCATAGCCCTCTCTGATCCCCAACACACGAGGACCCCGTGCCTGGAAACATGGCGCTTTCTCTTCCGTCTCAGGGCATCTGGGAGAGTCGATCGAGGAAGGCTGATCTCCCTGAACCCTGAACCCTCTACGCACCGTCAACCCTTGACACCCTGTTTTGCCCCTTCCAGGCTAGAAACGCCGCAATTCTGTAAAGAAGAAGCCTCTCAAACCCTTCATCCCTCTTTAAACCCTACAACTCCTGCTTTAAATAAACCCCTACACCCCCGGAAATACTGACAGCGCCTCCGAGTATCATGTAGGCTCGACTGCGACTCAAGCGTCCTGCGTCCGAAGGGCTCGGAGTTCCAGCACGGGGTTTACGGCTTAGGGTGTACGGCTCAAGCATGTGTGGGTCAGGACGTACAACTAATTGGGCAACTGCATCATTCCCGCCGGCAAAGAACAGTTGACAGTTAGAGCCCCCAACCTCGGCAAAAAAAGTACATGAAGCAGGGTTTGCAGAAGGAAATTGTGAAGCAAGCTAATGCTGAAGAAAAACTCATAATCCGAGATGGCTAACTGTTCTGCGAAAACAACGAAAGTACTTTTGTACAAGCCGGAAAAAAAGCTGTTCAAAGCCAGTCTGCCTCACAGGATTTGGGTCAGACCTAAAAGAGGGCATACCTTTCCGAGTTCACAAACATGTGGCTACCTTGTCGAACCCAGGCCATAAAATAAAAAGTTTCCTAGAGCGCCATGTGAAACCTGGGTGTGGGGGGGTGGGGGGTGGGAATTGGCCCATGCAGGGAAGTTTGGGGGCTTCAGGTTAGGACGGGTGCCGCAAGACGGGATGGGCTAAAAGACTCAACCCCTAAACCCTAAACCTCTGAACCTTAAACCGATTTACCCTGAACCCTCCACATCGCATTATGGAAGTTTTCGAGGTTGTGGCGCTCTTTCTTGCCAGAAGGGGAGGCTTCCGGCAGAGATCCGGTACAACGTCGGAGCAAGGTAAAACCAATTTCTGAAACTCCTTTCCAAAGATATTGATTGGGACCTCAAAAGCCACGTTCCTTTCTTAAACCTGCCTTAAAAGCTGCCAAAGTGGAGTCTTTAGTAGAGGTGTAAGGGGGAAAGCACTGCCCGGCCTCAAAGCAATGCAGACTCCTCATTGGTAACTCCCGGCACTAGTAGTAATGACGACAGATTATAAACGTATAAATTATACACATCAGCACATCGGTGTCTGTACTCAGGCCTTCTAAGCGCGCAGATTGGAGCAGCTTATTCGGTGGACCCTAAACCCTTTCACTATCCCCAGCCACCAGAAAGTGCGAGGACCGGCCCGGCCTGGCGGGAAAGGCCCAGGGCCCAGGGCTGTGAAAGAGCTCGGTCGGCGCCTGGGAACCGACTCGCACAACCTTGAACCCCGCAAAACCCGGACCCTTGTCAGATATAGCTTTTTTGCACAAGGACCCTATTCTTGGAGAATCCCAATGTGAGGCTCAAGTTTGGGTGGTCTAGGGAGTTTGGAGCGCGGTCGACGACTTCTGGGCCTGAGAAGATCTACTGTAATTTGGCGCACTCAAGATTCTCGGACCCTTTCGGACGCAAGAGGAGTGCTGGGAGTTCTGAAGCTTCGCTGCTATAGACCACGAACACCCTGCCGGGTCAATTTAAAGTAAAGCTTAACCTAGACCTAGCGACTGAACTAGATTGGAAGTTGGAGGTGAAGATATTTGAAGTCTAAGTGTCTACTGTTTTCGGGCTGATAGTCTCGGATCACGGGTTTCGGTCCTTGTGGTTTTGGGCAAGGACACACTACCTCAGAATCCCTCCTCCTGAAGCTCAGACGTCAGACCCCCGAACCTGACCCCGAAACCACGATGAAGCCGGGGCCCCAAACCACACAACCCTGCCCCCCAAGCCTTTCAGAAAGCACGCCTGCAGCATCGCCTGCCCCACTGTGACAGGTCCCACTCAAACCCACAGATATGTTTCTGAATATGCTTCGGCCTTACAAAACATCGGCGTCCCATAACCCTGAACCCCAAACCAGCTTCTTCCCAACGTGGCAGCAGCCGAGTCGCAGGTCTCGAGCTACCGGAAAGCACCTGGACGAAGCAGCGGCTGCGACACTGCCTACGAATCGACTCGTTCAACGAGGGTGGGCAGCCCGGAATCCGGGAAGTAGCTCAAGGGGTGGTGTTTTCGGTGCTTGTCTTCCGTCGGAGCCGCAGCACTTTTGGCTCGCCGCTTTCAAACCTCAAAGACTATAGCTCCCAAGTTGTACACTGCTGTCTAAGCCGTGCTTAGCTTGGTACGTGCCGGCCGTGAGGCGCCGTACGCTCCGCAAGCACAAATTCATCCTTCGGAGTTCGTCTGCTCCTGCTCCGATTCCTGCCCTCGTGGCTTGTCCAAGCCGGCCATCGCCGCCGATAACTCTGTGTCGGACTTGCCGGCCAAGAGGAGGCTAACCTTTAGGCCGATCTGAGGCCACTTCTTCACCATATCAGCGTAGGCCGGCAGGGTGAGCACCTGGGTTGCGTGGTCTTTGATAAATGAGAGACACGCCTTCTCCAGCTGCTCCGCCTGCAAGAGATGCGCTTGACAGAGGATGCCACAGACCTGTGCGGTGTCGACCTGTTCGGAAAGCTTGGCCTCACACCACAGCTGAAGCCGCGTGACCTGGTACTTGTTGCTTACCCTCAACAGTGACTGAACCGGCGACACCTTGGGGCTGTCGTGCTCTGCCTCGTCGTTGCTTGAGGTCGCCGCCGCACCGAAATCCTTGACCTCTGGAAAGCGGTCCGTGTAGAGGAACCGCAAGAAGTCCCTGAAGGTGGCGACATCGCAATCCTCGATCACGATGACTTTCGAGACACTCTCCTGCATGCCCCCAGTCAGCTGCTTCCTGAACACCTCGGATCGCGCACAGAGGACCTGCGAGTGCGCTGGGATCACCTCGTCCTGCACCATGAATCGAACATCGCTGCACGTGCCCTCCTCCAAGAGTGCCCGTGTGTCTTCAATGATGGTCGGCTCAGGAATCTCTGCAGCAAGGCTCAAGCCCTGCCGTGTTGCGTATCTGTCAGGACGAACTTCCAGCTCGAACTTAACCGTCAGGGTGTCGTCCTGTATCCACTCGGACTGCAGCAGCTCTTCATGGCTCAGCCCGAAGATACCCAGTGACGCAGGAGGATCATCTGGCCAATGCACATCGGGGCCATATGCAGACCATCTGCCTCTGCGCCCATCGTGGATGACGTGCTGCATCTCGCCCCATTGCACAAATGCACCGCTCCGGGCCTTGACATAGATGCGATACCGAAGTGCGATGCATTCCTCATCCCTATGCAGAGCTAAGGCGAGAGACCCTTTACGTCGATCACAAAGGTAGCCTGCCCATGGGCTGTAGCGAACTTGGAATGTCCGGTTTCCAAGGTCAAAGCTCGAGTGCGTAAAGTCAAAAGGCCAGTCGTGCTGCTCGAGGGCATCTGGCACCCAGGAAAAGCCTTCGATTCTCCACACATGCTCGACCGTTGAGACTCTGTTGCGAAAATTGGTGCTTTCCCCACCACTTGCTTGCTTCGCGCCTTGCTTTCTTGGAAGAAAAACACGTCTGACCAAAGCGTCACTGGCAATGGCCTCTCGAAACTCGATTTCCTCGGCATTGCGCTGCTCTGCATCCTCTCGCCTGCCTATCATGGCGCGCAGCTCCTCCCGCAGCCTCTGCTGCTCTTTGGCCTGCTCGGTCTCGGCAACGAGCTCTGGAAGCCTCGCCTCCTCGGCTTCCGCCCTGCGCCGTTCGTCCTCGATCGCCGCACGCAGCGCCTCGGCGGACATCGACGAAAACTCCGAAAAATCCATGGCAGGTCACGGCCACCCCGAGGCCACTCCGAGGCCCTTCAAAGCTGGAGTCGAAACTGGCTGCTGCGAAGAACCCAAAATCCATAGCCCTCTGACCCCTGGTAGCATCACAGGCGGACCCCGAGTCTGAGGACATGGCCCCTTTCCTAGCTTCTGCTTCTGTCTGAGGGCTACTTTGGTTTGTTGATGGAGGAAGACTCCAGAGAATCCCGGAACCCTATAAGCACTGCAAACGCTTCCCATCATGGCTGGCCCCTTGTTCCCCTACTGCTAGCGGAGACCACCATCTGGTGCCACAACCTAATTTTATGCAGCTCTTTCACCTGAACGAATTTCACATCGGGATCTGTATTCAGGCCCTCTAAGCATGCAGACCGGAGCAGTGGGCTATGTGCCATACACTACATAAACCCTTATCACCATCCCAGCCACCACAAAGTGCGAGGACCCGCCCGGCCTCGCGGGAAAGGCCGAGGGCTGTGAAAGAGCTCGGTCGACAGCCTGGGAGCCGACTCTTACAACCCTGCNNCCGCAAACCCGAAATCCTAAACCCTAAACCCCAAACCCCAAAACCCAGAACCGTAAGCCGTTCTAGGATTTAGGAAAAAGCCCCCGATCTCGAGCTTGGGGCTTCGCCTTCGCCAGCCCCATTGCCCTTGAGATCTAGGCCCTTCGACCTTCCAACCCAAACTGGGCTCTTGTTTAAAGGATTTAGTTTAAGTTACCGAAATTGGGATCTGTAATAAAGAATATGGTTTCCTTATTCCGGTAGCTTCAATTTGAAGGCTCACAACGAGAATGCTCCGCAACTCGGGTTTTGCAGCGCAGGCTTCATGAAGCATGCAACCTCAGCGCATTTGGGATCCGGACATGACAGGCTTGTCTCGAACTAGGGTGCCCTTTAAGATGCCCTTGGTTAGATATAGCTTGTTTGAACAAGAACTCTACTTTAGGACTTTAGGAGAACCCAATGTGAGGTTCAGGGTTGGGTGGTCTAGGGAGTTTGGAGCGGGGTCGACGACTTCTGGGCCTTAGAAGGTCTGCTGTAATTTGGCGCAAGCAAGATTTTTGGACACTTTCGGACGCAAGGGAGTTCTGAAGCTTCGTTGCTATAGACCACGAACACCGTGCTGGGTCAATTTAAAGTAAAGCTTGACCTAGACCTAGCGACTGAACATGTTTGAAGTCCAAATTGTCTACTGTTTTCGGGCTGATAGTCTCGGATCACGGGTTTCGGTCCGTGTGGTTTTGGGCAACGACACACTACCTCAGAATCCCTCCTCCTGAAGCTGAGACGTCAGACCCCCGAGCCCGACAGCGGAAAACCACCTGAAGCCGGGCCCAAAACCGCAGGACGCTGCCCCCCAAGCCTTTCAGAAAGCATCGCCTGCCCCACTGTGACAGGTCCCACCCAAACCCACAGCATTCGCTTTTATGTTTTGGCCTGACAAAACACCGGAGTCCGATGCCTCAGCTTCTTCCCAACGTGACAGCAGCCGCAAAGCACCTGGACAAAGCAGCGGCTGCGACAATCCCTGCAAATCGACTCGTTCAATTAGGGTGGGAATCCCGGAATCCGGGAAGTAGCTCCAGGGAGGGGGGTGTTTTCGGTGCTTGTCTTTCGTCGCAGCTGCAGCGCTTTTGGCTCGCCGCTTTCAAACCTCCAAAATTATAGCTCCCAAGTTGTACACTTCTGTCTAAGCCGTGCTTAGCTTGGTACGTGCCGGCCGTGAGGCACCGTACACTCCGCAAGCACAAATTCATCCTTCGGAGTTCGCCTGCTCCTGCTCCGATTCCTGCCCTCGTGGCTTGTCCAAGCCGGCCATCGCCGCCGATAACTCTGTGTCGGACTTGCCGGCCAAGAAGAGGCTAACCTTCAGGCCGATCTGGGGCCACTTCTTCACCATATCAGCGTAGGTTGGCAGGGTGAGCACCTGAGTTGCATGATCTCTGATGAAAGAGAGACACGCCTTCTCCAGCTGCTTCGCCTGCAAGAGATGCGCTTGGCAAAGGATGCCACAGACCTGTGCGATGTCGACTTGTTCGGAAAGCTTCGCCTCACACCACAGCTGAAGCCGC
>CAJNJA010051387.1:0-14176 GCA_905231915.1 Symbiodinium necroappetens
GTTTTTTTTTTTTTTTTTTTGTTTTCTGTCTTTTTTGTTTTTTGCCTGCCTCTTGTATATGCTTCTTGACAGGATTTCTGTCATTGTTATGATGGCTTTCGCAGTTTTTTTCCTTTATTCCGAGCTCCTTTGCGTCTTGAGATGTTTACCATAATTGTCAGTCTTCTCATGTCGATGGCTATTTTCATTAGTCTGTTCCGTTTGTTCGTCTGCATTGCTCTGTCATGCTAGTCAAAGGTGTTGCGGTGCGACAGTTGTTGCACCTACGGAATAATATCGACAATCGCTATGGCCCCTATTCTAAAGTCCTCGACCCCGATGAAGCACATGTTCTTTACAAGAGCTTGATGATGATACCGTCAAGACCTGGCCACAGCTACAAACCCAAGAACAGATTCGCAGAGAATATCAAAAAAAACAGCTTCGCAAAGCCCTAGTATAAAAAAATATGCTATAAGAGGTTCTGCAAACCATCATAAACCATCCTAATTAAACCTGAAACAGAAATCCATTGGAAATAAACGACAAGGGGGCTGCTTTGAAGGCCTCCGCACAACCCGCTCCTCACCAAAACAGTAACTAGATTACTATATTATAGTAAACCCCCACACCCTCTGAATTATTAAGGCCTCTGCCTATATATTAATTTTTAGGGTTGTGGGTCTGGATTTCAGGGCCTCAGCGCTTGGGTTTTGGGCTCCACACAAGTCCGGAATAACGGTGATGCTACATGTGATTTTCATACGCGGAAAGCTGTGTAGACCGAGCTGTAATCAACGGGCCGGCAGAAAGGGGATCGTGGATTTGGGACGGGTCGGTACAACAACACGATCGACCGTGATCATGATCCTAGAAGGCTAGCAGAAGTAAGGCCCAAGGCTTGCTACCGCCAGGACGGCATGGACCCTAAACGACCCTGTGGGGTCAATTTCCATGAGAGTTTTCCAGTCGAAGACACAGGGCTCCACGTATGAGCGATTTGGAAACTCTAAACCCGTAACCTTGAGGTATCTGTGGGTCCCGCAACTTGCTCGGGCGGCTTTTTGCAGTTGCTCTAGTTTCAGTGCTTCCATAAACCCTAAACCCTAAACCCCATGCACATCCTCGGCCCGTCATGAGCACTCCTGGGCCCCTCCTCCATGAAACGCCCCGCTTACAGTAGGCCGATGCTTTAGGCTTTTGGGGGTTTTGTAGTTCCCTGTAGTTCGGGCACGGTACGGTTTAGTGCGTAGAGGCTTTGAGTTTAGAGTACAGCACTACTATGAGAATGGGCCGTACACGGACCCTAACTTGGAGAACTGCCCAGCAGATATGCTCCGCTCAGGGCCGGTGGCCTGCACAAGGCGGGCTTCAAAGGGTTTGCGGGGGTCTGGGTTTGAACATCCTTCGCAGGGCCTACCTTCGGAGTCTGAGGGTTTGGGGCTTGGGGATTCGAGTTGAGAGTCCCCATGTCAGCATGGATGCTGTTTATGAGGCCCCAGTGTTGATTTCTGTCCCTGTAGAGGTTCCCTCTTGTTCTATTCTTCAAGCCCAGGTTTCCCACAACTTACTTCGGACCCGAGGAATCCCAAGCTGTGAAAGAGCCCGCAGTCCCTGTGTTATCATTCTGTAGGCGCCACCCCTCCAGACCTCATAAGCCCTCCGTCCCTCAAAACGCCGACACCCTGAATCCTACGAAACCTCACACCCGAAACCCTGTACCCTCCATTCCTAGAAAGACAGGAGAAGGCCGACGCAGAGGAGGACAGCGATCAGGAGGACTTCGACCACCGGCCTCTGACGCTCAAGGCCCCGTGGGGCTCAGGGTCCGCAGCCCTTTGGCGGGGGGGGGGGGGGGGNNTGGTAGGGTTTTTGGGGGGGGGTTTTAGGGTCTGCGGGTTTAGTTGGGGATTTGAGGTTCTGGGTTTGAGGTTGATGGTTTGGGGTTGAGAGGTCTGTTTCTGGGTGGCGGGTTTAAGGTTTCGGGTCTACGTAAGGCTTCGTCATAGTCTCAACGCGTGAATCCCTAAACCCTAAACCCGTACCCCTAAAGAGTCGGCCTGCCGCTGTCTGTGGGGGCAACATGTTCCCAGACAGCGGACCCACTAAGTTGGGCCCCTATGTGACTAAAACCCTAAACCTTAAACCCTAAACATCCCTGAACGGGGCTTTAAAGGAGCCCACTGGCGGGATGTTTTTTTTGGATCCTCCCGGGGGTCGGTGTTAGTGAATGACACAGGAGCAGAAAGAACATGATTAGGATGTAGGATGCAGGGTGGTAGCCGATAGATTACTTCGCTGTCACCGTTGAACGCTCGGTATCCCCCATCCTAAATATCAAAACACAGTATAATAAGCAATACGATCGTTATGCTTTAGTATGATTGGGATTAAAGAGATACTGCAGTTGACACTCTTCTCATCATCCCAGAATGCAGCGTCTCTGGTTCAGCGGAGTATCCGACCTGCCACCCTTTCTGTGCGCAGCTTGCCAAGCCTGACCCCTGAAGCCCTAAACCCTAAACCCACGGCGTTTGTTGCAGAACGAAAAGGGGCCCCTCCGACAAAAGACCCGAAATCCAAGCTCGAGACGCTAAAGCCCTACGGCCCTAAGCCGGACGACCGAAAAGCACCCAAGCGTTTGTCTGCCCACTTCGATCCTTCAAGAAGTCCGATCCTTGTGAACGAAGATCTTTCGATCATTGACCTAAACCCTAAACCCCTAAACCCAAAACCCTAAATCCTAAACCCTAAACCCGGATCTCGTCCAGGCCCGAGTCGCCCTGGAAGTGCCTTGCTTCTCGAACACTCAGAAGTCTTCTTAATAGCTGAGTAGGTAACCTTTAAACCTTTTTGGGCTTATATAATCCTACCGTAGTTGAAAGGTGAACCTTTTTGGGGCTAGGGTACTCAGCCCTAAACCCTAAACCCTAAACCCTAGCCCCTAAACCCCAAACCCCAAACCCTAGCCCCGAAGTCGTTGCATCAGGAGATCCGGTCGCGTGCCCAAAACTCCCGGGCGACCAAGGGAAGGACCGGGCGCCCAGAAGATTGCAAGAGAGCCCAACGTACCTAGGGCTTAGGGTTTAGGGTTTAAGGTTTAGGGTTTAGGGTACCGCTCATGAAGGGAGACTGTAAGCTGTAGAAGTACCCCTAAACTCATTGCAAGGTAGAGTCCAAAACTCACCAATACGTTGGGCTCCCTGGGTAACCCTAAACCCTAAACCGTAGGGCTCTTTCAGAAGTAACGGCCCAGGGCCCACGTTTTCAACCGTTCAGCTGAGTTTCTGGGGTCAAAGGTTACACGGACTTCCTCAGGTTTGGAAGGCCCAGGTCTTAGGTAAGGTCTAGTGTCGCAAACCCCCCATGCCTACGATCCCAAAATCCTAAGCCGTTAAAGCCCTAAGCCGATAGGCCCACTCTCCTCCCCCATCCATAATCCCCTAGATCCTGAAAAAGCACTTCTAGGGACACAGCGGTTTCTTCTGGATTTTGCTGCTGGCCCGCATGTTCGTGAACTCGTGAAGTCTTGTTATTTGTTCAAATGAGGGGGTTTCGGCTTGCATAGCTCTTTGCCGCCTAGCCTTTTTCTACAAGTCCTCTTCAAAGTGACTTTGCCTGGCATTGTGGTTCTCATTCAGTAGCGAACAGCCTGCCCTAAAGCCCTAGACCAAAACTCAAAACATCTGGAGCCCTAAACTCCTAAAATCCCGAAGCCACCCGGAAAAAACGAAACAAGGGCACACTGAAACCTAAATTTTCGTCTTCATTCGACCTTCACACCCAACAGAGGGCCACCCAAAACCTTAAACCCCCAAACTCCAAAATCCCAAAGCCCTAAACTTCTCATAGCCCTAAACCCCAAACTCCAAAGCCTGAGCCCTACAGTTGATGATATAAATCCTGCATTACCTTAAAGCCCCCAAACTATGGGTATTATGGCATATTCCTTATTGTCGGTAATGCAGGATTTATATCATCCACCTATCACATCACCCTTTAGCCCCTCTCTCCTACAAAAGCCCTAAAACCCCAAAGCCCCAAAGCCCTATGCTCCCAAACCCTCACCCCTTCATCCCTAAAGCCCTACACTCCCAAACCCTCGGCCCTTATCCCTGAAGCCAAACCCTCACCCCCTTAACCCTAAACCTTTTTGACTCCTTTTCAAGGATCCCTAAACCCTAAACCCTGTAGAACCCGTTTCAAGGATCCGGGAGCCTCATCGGCCGAGCAACGTGGGCTTCGAGGCCCGGGCGCCTCACGGAGCGAACGGGCTAAAATCGAACACATCGGAGCTCACACTGCTTGAAAGGCTTAGGGGCTTAGGGGCTTTGGGGCTTAGAAGTTCAGGGGCTTTAGGGTTCCGGGGGGGATGTAGAAGTTCAGGGGTTAGTCTTGGCATAAGGGGTTTAGGTCAGCCCCAAAACCTTCAATAAGAAAAGCCCTGGCGAATCCCCAAATCCGAAGCCCCTGCAAAAATCGATCCTTGCTAGGAACCCTTTCAATTTCGAACCCTCCCAAAGCCCTACAAGCCTATAGGGTGCTATACAAGCCCTATAGAACCTTTGTAGAGCCCTTATTGAATTCTTGTAGAACCTTGCCGAAAAGGCCTAGGAAAAGCCTGAGTCCGAAGATCACATAAAATCCTCTAAAGAACCCCTTTCGACCCTAATCCCTAAACCCTAAACCCTAAAACCTTAATTCCTAATCCCTAAACCCGGCCTTTCGACTGTACCTGCAGACGGAAAAAGGAGCTCAAAAAAAAGGACAAAAAACAAATCCCAATCCCAAAACCCGAACTTCGCGCCAGGACCCGACCGGCACCACCTCGCTCTCCCTGAGCTTCAACTCGAGCCGGCAGGTCTCGGCACAAAAGGAGGCAATCCAGGGTTCAGGGGGCTTACGGCTTTAGGGCTTAGGGTTTAGGGTTTAGGGGTTTAGGGTTTAGGGTTCAGGGGGCTTACGGCTTTTGGGGCCTTAGGGGCTTTTGGGGCCTGGGAGCTTCGGGTTCAGGGTGGGTTTGGGGCGCTGAAGCCCAAAAGCCCTGAACCCTTTTGGGGTTTAGGCCTTTAGGGTTGAGGGTTTAGGGACTTTGATCCTTAAACCCCCCTCACCTCCCCTCCCCCCCGCGGCAAAGCCCTGAAGATCAGAGGCAACGGCGGAGCTGAAGACCGGCACCGCCACGCTGCTGCCGCCCCTCGGACTTGGCGCTCCGAAGTTTAGGGTTGGACGCGAGGTTGGGGTTTTCTTTGGGTTTAGGGTTAGGGTTTAGGTTTAGGGTTCAAGGTTCAGGGTTTAGGGTTGAGGGTTCGGGGTTTAGGGCTGCTGTTGGTTTTTCCGTGGTTGGGGTTTAATTTGGGTCGCGAGTTTAGGGTTCAGGGTTGAGGGTTTTCGGGCCCGGGATAACTACGAAAATGCTCCCTACGGCCTATGGCCCCTTATCTAAAACACATTATGATATGCCGTCCAAAGCCTATCCCAGAGTTGTTACGACTCCTATATTAGTGTCTTCGCGGGGTTTTTAGTTGAGCTTTGAAGGGGGCTCTCTTTTTTTCTATTGTTTTTTTTAAAATCAGGGGTCTTATAGGGTTCCATGTATAAGGATTCACCCTGAACCTTGAACTTCAACAACAATCACAAGTAAGCCCTGAACCCTTTGGAAGCAAGGACGAAGCCGCTCCCCAAGTCCTCTATACACCGCAACATCCCAAATGCACAAATCCCAACCCAAAAGTCCTGAACCGCCGAAGCCGCATACTAAGCCCCTAAACCTCTAAGCCCCAAGCCACGAGACTTCGAACCCCGAAATCCCTGAGCCCGAAGCCCCCGAACCCTAAACATCCAAACCCCGTAGAACTCCACCCCAGGGCCTATACCCTGTTCCCCAAGTCCTTAAAGCCCTAAAACACGAAATCTCAGAATCCTAAGCCAGAATCACCCCTCAAACCCCGAGCCCTAAAGCCCTAAATCACCCTAAAGCCCTGAAGCCCAAAACGGCCCTAGCCCAGGGATCTACAGAGTTCTCGGCGCTCCGTCGGCTTCCAGCTCGGTCGGGGGCCTTCATGGTTTAGGGTTTAGGGGAGAGGATTTAGGGGTTTAGGGTTGTTACTACGATGATGATCAGTATCAGTATTATTGTTGCTTTGATGTAGCAACAAGCACTATGAAGCAATCAGCTTTTCCTTTCGCTGGCAATGTGTTCTCCATCTTTGTTTCTGTTAAGATTGCTATACAGGATGTTTCTTTAAGTCTCTGAGTTTACCTTAACCCCAGAGAACCTACCTCTTAAAGGGCTTCTATAGGTAAATGATAACAAGGAGCCCTAAACACATAGGTCTTACAAGGTCCACGTAGGGGGAGGAGTGGCGGGTTTGAAGAGTTGGGTCTCTAAATCCTAAACCCTAGACCCTAAACCTTCGGCTTCGGGAGCTCTTGATCTTCACCGGCTCTTCTTCCGGAGATTCGGTGTTGCTGGGGTCTTGTGGGTTGAGAGTTGGGGGTTCAGTGTTTGATGCAGTGTGATTTTGGTTTTGGGTGGTTTCGAAGTGGTCAACAAGTCTTCTTTTATCTGCAAGGGTCAGGGTGTCAGGGTTTACCCTTCACACCAGTCTCCGGACCCTAAACCAAACCCTCAACACCAGATTAAGCCTAAGCCCCTTTTCGAGTCTTCCTTGCGTTTTGGGGGTTTATGGCTGAGGGGGGGGAGGGTTGGCTCCTTCAATTAAGTTCAGATTGAAGCTGAGGAGGGGCCCGGCTCTGGAGCCCCGAATTCAAACCAAAAAGTAGAGCTACATCGGAATTTTCACTAAATGTGTGCGAGGAGACCCCAAATGCCCAGCCCCAAATGCCCAGCCCAGCCCCACCTAGCTGCCAGAAGCAGCTGCGTACTTAGCCCAGGCCCAGCTGCGCTCGCAGCCCCAGCCCCATCCCCAGGCCCCCAAGATCTTCCCCAAAATCCCAAAATCAAAAATCGAAAAACCCGTTCAAAAAAGTCGCCAACAGCCAGCAGCAAGCCGCCAGAAGCGCACCCAGCAGCCAGCACCTAGCAGCCAGCAGCTCCAGCCGCGCCCCAGCCCGAGCCCTAGCCCAGCCAGCCCCAATCGGCTAGCCCAGCCCGCTAGCCCAGGCCAGCCCAAAGGCGAAATCAAAAGCCAAAACAGAAACTGCTCAAAGCTTTCGATCAAGACCCCGGACCCAAAGCCTGTACAATTTCCTACAAACCGAAAACCCTAAACCCCCAAACCCCAAACCCCAAACCTTAAAATTCCGAGAAGACCAAGGCCAGGAGCAGGCTGCCGTGCCGCTGGACGAGGCTACCCTGTTTTAGGTTATCAAGATTCTCAAGGTTTTTCAGAGAGTTGTGAGTAGTATATAGTAATGATAGTCATGATAATGATGACGATGATTAGGGTCATTATTGGGATACCTTGCGGAGTTTGAGAGAAGCGTTTCTGGTTTTGTAAGGGCTTGGTAGAGGATTGCAGCCGTTTTATTCCGAAGTCTCTTCAACACCTAGCTGGCAATTCTACGAACCAGAAATTTTGACGCCAGAGCCCAAGCCTAAAGCCCTTCCTAGACAAGGTGATCTGGGCAGTAAAAGGGTTTTTTTCACAAAGTTTTATAGGTGGCATTTAGGGTGCCGAAATCTGCGTCTCCTCCTTGCTTCGCTCTTGGGACCTCCACCCCGCTAAACCCCACGTCCTTCAAAGCTTTCGGAGCCCTCTAGAGGGGTTGGCACAAAAAGTGCAGAGCCCCAAACCCTTTCCCGAGCTTTCAGACCCATACAATCCCAGAAACCTTTATGGAACCCTTGACGACCAAATCACACCTCCCCCAAAAAACAGACACTTTAGGGTATACAGGGCTTTAAGGTTTAGGGTTTAGGGTTTAACCCAAGCCCTCAAGTCGAACGTAAAGCTTTTCAGAGCCTGGTCCTCTTTTCCCTAACCTAAACCTTACCATCTTAGCCCAAACCATGACCCCCAAAACCTCTAAGCTCCTAACTCCCTAAACCCCCCAAACCACTAAAGCTCCTAAAGCCCCTTGACCCTTGATCCTAAACCCCTGAGCCCTACATCGCAGGACACCGCGCAGGAAGGCGTCGGATGCTCCGGACATTACCCTTTGCTTTGGGGAAATCCTAAATCGGCTTAGGGCGTAGGGTTCAAGACTAGGTTTAGGGGTTTAGGGTATGGGAATCAGGCCGAAACCCTAAACCCTTAACCCTAAATGGACGGTTCAGGGTCGACCCCGTAACTTGTGTGTTGTGTTTGGAGTTTGGGGTCAAAGTAACAACCTTCGGAGGACGAGAGATAGCTTTTGGGTAGTTCTCTAAAGTAGGGCCCCGTTTAGGGTTCGTTTTATAACGGTGCCGTACTATATTGGGGACCCGAAAAGGGAGCTGGGGGTTGTGGCAGTTTGGACACCTGAATAGTCTCATGAGCCCCAAACCCTCCGGCTGAAATCCGCAAGCAGGAGTTGCTATGTGTGTGTGTGTTTCTGTAAATTTAGGGTCGTCAAGCTCTTTAAGGGACGTTAATTGCGCAAGAGAGTGTAATATAGGGGCCTTTAAATATTAGAATCGTGTTTTGGGCCCTCTTAGTATAGTTATAATAAGGAACCCCAGGGAATAATGTTGGTACTTGTTTGCGCCATTTAGGCATCGATATTACCTAAAGAGCCGAATACTTCTTCGGGTTTAGGGTCTGGGGTTTCAGAGTGATGATTGATTGAAATTC
This sequence comes from Symbiodinium necroappetens, assembly GCA_905231915.1. Lineage (NCBI taxonomy): Eukaryota > Dinophyceae > Suessiales > Symbiodiniaceae > Symbiodinium > Symbiodinium necroappetens. Next base: position 8,718 of record CAJNJA010051387.1, read on the forward strand.
AACCATCGCGGTGAGAGTTTTCCAGGGCTCGGCCTTGCATTCTGTGGAAGATGACCGGCTTCCGCACCTCAGCCCAGGGAAGGGGCGCCTAGGTGTACTACCCAGAGAGCCCAATACCCCTTAATTAAGGAATATACTTTGAATCATAATCTTAAGGCCCCTGTACTTTAAGGTATATTCCTTAATTAAGGGGTATCGGGCTCTCTGGGTATACAGCCTTGGGCACCTCCTAGCCTGAATCTGAGACTCGAAGCCCTGAGTCAGAAAGAGGAGCTTCAGTGGCTTCAAGGGCCTGAGCCCTAAACTTCCGAAGCCATGGAATCCTATATACCTTATAGAAGCCTTCTAGAAGCCCCGAAAAAACCCTAAACTCCCCACCTGTAGTTTCCTTTCAAGAAAAGCTGAAGCCCGGAGCATTGAACCCGCGAAGCCCGGCCCCACAGAGAGAGACGGCCTCCCTAGACAGGCGGCACGGGCGGCCGCGGCAATGAGGTGGCTGCGGGGGGGTCTTGCTGGTGGGGTCTAAGAGTCTAGCATAATTAGTGGTCTGAATAAGTACTAGCTCCATCCTCTAATTGGCCGGTTTAGGGTTTAGGGTTTCGTATAGGTATGGTATAATCTAGCCATCTAGCCAAAGGCGCTGTTCTAAGGGCCTGTACCGCAGGAGCCTTACATCGGGAACTGTGGGGTCTACCTTGACCTGCCCTAGCCTACTTTTCTTTTTTTCCAAAGTCTAGACAAGGGCTGCGAAAGGACCTACAAATTAAGCAGGTTATGGTAGTTTTTGACAGGATTTAGGATCCAAGGCTTTCTAGGGTTTGTGGCTTGGGGTTCTGAGGAAGCCTGCCCCTGTCAGTAGATATCCGAATAACTACAGTCGAATAGTATAGGTGCCTTAATAATTACCTATACTATTTTTGGGGTTCCTTATTATAGTCATGGGATAACATGCCCCAAAACCCTATTCTAATTATCAAGGCCCCTACATTGTAACACGTCATAGTGTCGTGCACCCCTAGGCGCTTCTCTCCGGCCCCTACATGATGAGCAGGACCCAAGAACTAGAGTCGCTAGAGTGGCGGTCAATGAGACTGCCAAATACGGTAAATGTAACTTGGATCCAGGAATCTCTAGAGAGCAACACTTCCGCAGGTTCTGGGTCCTCTGGCGAAGTATTCTTCGTGAATGTAGCTCTTCTTCAGTTTCCCACGAATCCCCATTGCAATTATTCAGGCCCCTTTTCGCGTAGAGTCCCAAACGTAACCCTTCAAGCAACCCGTGAACGGACCCGTCAAGCAGCCCTATTCTACTTATCAAGCCGCCTGTCTCCCTTCCCCTAAACCCCAAACCCAAAGCCCAAAACCAAAACTCCAAACCCTCTGTTCTTTCCAAAGCAACCTGCCAGGACGGTGAAAGTGACAGCGAGTCCCGCAGCTTGGACGCTTCTAATGCCGAGCAAAGTTCGACTGAATAATGAGGAATAATGATATATAGCTGGGTTAAGGGTTTAGGGTTCAGGGTTTAGGGAAGTTTTTATGTAGGGGTCTGCTTATTGTCATCTGAATAGTAGGGAAAAAGGAGCACCCTTATTTTTGAGGGGCTACTGGGGAAGCTAGTGATGTAGAAGCCATGCTTGCTAAATGTTGTTCCTTAGGGTTCCTTATTATACCTTCAGCGCTATATGATATGCCATACACAGCGATACCCTGTTCAAGTTCTGAAGGCCGCTGTAGTCTAATTGCTAAGGCTGCTGAGTCCCTGTACAGTAAGATCCCCTGATCGGCAATATATAAGTACATGTTGATGTACCCCAAGCCTTGTTTTGCTTGTTAAAGGTCCTGAACTCAGGGCGTTTCATCACGTCCGGAACATTACCTCCTCAGCTCTCAGCCTTCAAGCCTGAAGCTTAAGCTTTAAGCCCTGTGAGATTTAAAGCCAACTCCGAGGGAGGGTAGGGAGAAGAGGAGCTCAACAAAAGCCTTAATCCCGACACCCACGCCTGGAAACCTTGAACCCTCTAAACCCTGAGCCCTAAACGCTAAACCTTAAACCCTGTGCCCTTCACCCCTGCGTAATCACAGCATGCGGTTGCACGCGGCGACGTATTGCAAGGTTTCCTCCGTTGAAGATGCTGCATACTCAGTATCCAAGCCGATGCTCCATTTGATGATGGACAGCATTTCCTTTGATGAGAAATGTCATGCTGCGCGCAGGAAGAAGTTTGCAGAATTACGAAATCAGGATCACCCATCAAAGGTGCACCTGACTGAACACAAATGCCTGGCAAAGCCAAGGAGGCTGGCAATGGTGGGTCCTGATGGCTCGTCTGCCAAAAATCTGGCATGTTGACTTGACTGACGGCTTTTCGCGAGTGGGTTATCACCATAGTTACGAGTATTTTGATCGGTTTTAAATTTTGTTTACAGTTAAACCGACTCACATACAATAAGCAGAACCAAATAATGAAGCACTTTGGTCCCCTGATCCTCCAAGCAGGCAAGCTGTGATGTGATGTGAACCCGAAGCCCTGACTTCGGAGCTTTTGTTTGTGGGTGGACGGTTGCACACGGCATCTAAACGGCACCAACTAAAGACCGGAAAAAGCAGAAACAACCCAAAAGCCCTAAATCCTTCTTCGGACTACTTACCCTACAACCTTAAATCTTTCTTCGGATTACTTGTGCGGGTCAAGAAAGATCCGAAAACAGTGAAGGACCCTACAGCAAGTACCTATGGGGCTCGACCGGGACGCTTTTCGCTAATGGTTCCAGGAGTGGCAAGGGGACCGGCGACCACGACCCAGAGAACCCAATACGCCTTAATGAAGGAATATGCCTTAAATTATAGGGGCCTTCATGTTATGATTTAGGGTATATTCCTTAACTAAGGGGTATTGGGTTCTCTGGGTACCAGTCACTACCTTGCCGACATGTCGCGGCCAACCGGAGCTCACGACAATTGCAGGAGAACCCTGCAGACCGCCCAGTCACGGGGCCCCGGTACGGCTTCAAGAAGCCCCTGTATGAAACCTTACACAAAGCAACCCCTGTAGTCCTATAGTAGAACCTGTACAGAACCTTACAACAGCATTGCTCTGATTACGAAGTCCGCGAAACAAACGCCTAAACCGTCAACCGTAGCCCTAAACCCTAAACCCTGAACCCTCAAACTTCCATCCCAACCCTAAACCCTAACCTAACAAAGCCTTCTTATAGCCTGGAGTCCGCGTCGAATCCTCGGCCCTTCAGGGGAGTCCACGCCACTCGCAAAGCAGCCTCTTCCTTAGCCTCTTAGGGTTTAGGGTTTAGGTTTAAGGGTTTGGGGTTTAGGGGGTTTGGTGCGTTTACGGGATACGTGTGAAGGGTTTCAGCCTCTGTGGTAAAGGGAGGGCGTTTCTGTTTTGGTGTGAAGTTGAGGGTTTTGGTTTTTCGTTAGGGTGTTTCGCTGTGTGGGAATTGCGCTGTAGGGCTGTTTGGGGCTTTTCAGGGGCTTTGACGGTTTTTCAGGGTTTAAGATTTGTGTCGCAGGAAGACTATAGGGGCCGGGAAAGGCAGCATTGTCCCTAGAAGGACACATAGTACCACCATAGCACATCCCGAAGCCCTGCTGTAAACACGAATGCCTCTATCTTACTGTTAGAGGGTTCTGTTTCGGGGAACCCATGCTGTCTAGGATGTTGCCGAAGTCGGCGCCATGAAGGAACGGCGGGAAGTTTCTGCAACTTAGAGTCTTTCACCCTAACAAAGAAATAATCAGAGTAGTAATCATACCAATGGCAATAATATCAGCAAAAGTGGCAATGATAATAATGATGACAATAAAAATAAGAATGTCATTAATTAAAACCAATAACAACAGTGCTAACCATAATTGCAACAACAGTAGCCATACTATTGCTTTTTTCATGTTCAAACTACTCGCAATGAAATTAAGGACCCTACTGTTCAGGTGTCCATATTGGCATCCCGTGTTTGCTGAAGCTCGCATATAGATGCCTCCATTCCTTGTTCTGTTGTAAGAGTCTGGAAAGCAACTCGTCAATCTTGCAACTCCCGAGATATTTCACTGCTCTCAAAACCTTCAACACATTCTCAGGCCCTTTTACTACTTTTAACCCCAACCCCCACACCGAAGCCCTCACCGGTTAGGCATCATCAAAACGAGACTGATAAACTCACAAAGCCTCAAGCGTAAATCGTCAAACCTCAAGACCCTAAATCCTCACCCCACAGCGCTGAACCCTCAGAGCGTCCAGCCCGAAACCCCATTATGGAGGTGTGAGCAATTCTTACGTGACAATCCCCACAACCCTATTCCAACCACTAGGGCCTCTACCGTCCCGCACCAAAAAAGGCCCATGAACGCCTTGAACCTGCGCGTCCGCCAGGCCGGAGGGAAGCGGGTGGTTGAGTTTAGGGTCCCAGGGTTCAGGGTTCTGCCTTCTGTTCAGGTTCACGCTTCGTTGTGACTGGGGTTGTGGTCTTGGGCCTTAGGGTTCTGGGTCTCAGGCTCAAGGTTCGAGGGTTGCGGATCTTAGAGGTACGGACTTAGGGTTCCGCCTGAGCCGCTCACCGTAAACTAAAACTCCAAACTGCCGATAGCGCCGCGGACCTTTAGGCTCTGACCGAGGTCCCCGGCCCTGAGAACGTGAGAACGATGAGGGAGGGCAAAGGCGCTTTCAGAGGGTCTGCAGGGCCTTCTAAGGCGGCCTTTGTGACCCAGACTTTCGGGGAATCTCATCGAACACACGCCCTACTTTAGTGGAGGTGCATGCCGATGTCGGGTACCCTAAACCATAGGGGTTTCCCCCCTCCATGTTTTACATTGCGAGCGAGCGACCCTTGCAGGGCGCGAGGGGGAGTTCATTTTGGAAATCGTTGCTTTCTGTGTCGGACAGCGAAGGGAAGCAGAAAGCAAGAAAGCCCCAGAAGCCCCAGAGGGGGTTTGGGGGTGAACCCTAAACTCTAAACCCTACTTGAGAATAGTTGGGGTGGGTTGGTGCGCAAGCGTGCGATAAGTGAGCGCGTCCCAGTTCCTAGAGCAGGGCACCCAGCACGCACACTGTATATACAATACTTTTGGCTGTTGCTTTCGGGGCCGGCTGCGGCTTTGCATCGTGAGGCATTCGAGGGTTTCTTGGTTCCGTGTTGAGCGGTTTCTCATAGCAAAGGTTTACGGGTTTAGGAGAGTCCAGGATCTTGGGGTGGGCGGGATCTTGGTATATTAGGCTGAAACCTTGAGCCCTTAAACGCCTTGCAGTAGGCCACTAAACCCCGAGTCCTTGGAAGCCGACACCGTCTCCAACCCCGAGTCACACACCGTAAACCCTCAAAGCCCCAAGCCCCGAACCCTGAACTGCCTTAAACCTAAACCCTCAACCCCCGCAGAAACCCCCAGACCTCGAACCCGAAGCTTGCCCCAAAACCCCAAACTGCCCTAAACTCTAAACCCTTAAACCC